>JABSMT010016399.1:0-17700 GCA_018902335.1 Eumacrocentrus americanus | reverse complement strand
AATTATCCAATAGTTTAAAAATTATCACGGAGTATTAAAAAATATTTGCGAATATTTTTTTTTCTGTCTACTCATTTTGACGAAGACAAAAAATCAGAGCATTCACACAACATTATTGTCAGAGAGCTCTCTATAAGTAACGAAGACAAAGTAATCAAATACGTATATAAAAAAAAATGTAATAATTTTGGCACTGGACGTTTCTTTTTTTTTTCTTTCTTTTTTGCAACATTGAGATTCGATTAAGAGCAATAATACGTCTAAAAGCCATAGTAATGAAAGGAATGAGATAATTATCGTTCGTACGTAGACAGTTATGCATGTATAGTTAGTATCAATTACACTTGAATTTATGTACATGTGATGCTGCATATTGCTCGAGTGTACTGTGTATTGTGCTATGAGCACTGGAATACAACGATTACAGTAAGTTCGACAATTCATGTATTGGGAAGTTATTTGTATCCCTCCTGAGATGAACAATTGATCGGTTTTGACAAAAATAAATCTGATATTTATCTTAGAAATTGGTCAATTTCGGTCGGCGCTTTCTCTTATTCTTGTGTTTATGAATTAAAACTTTTATCTAAAACCTTCATGAGTAATCATTCCCTTTCCTTCATCAGCCGCAAATCATCCACGTTTACTGTTTTACACGTTTATCGTATAGCAATGTGCGTGATTTATCAGTGCACTTACTCTGACATTGCAATAAATACTAGAATGGCTTTTGAATGTATATCAATTCAGAGATTAGTACGATAATTTACCCTTTATACTTTTGCAGTTATGCTGTTTTCTGATTAGCAATCACTCACTAAAAATGATGGCAATATAATTGTACGTTAGACATACAGTCATAATATTTACGACATTAGTCGGGAATAGAAGATAAATCCACATAAAAAACATTAATAATCAAGACATGGAAAAAGAGTTGTGTTAATAGACTTCCATAGACATTAATAGTTAAACATCAGAAACATGGTCTCTTCATAAATCTCCCATTGTATAGAGCAAAGATAAAAAAGATGTTTATCAATGAAACAAAAATGAAAAATATTAATAATTAACCTACATAATAAATCACACGAATGAATAATCATTCGATGAGTAAGATTCTCGTACTTGAACTCTGTATCAGAATCACGACTCGACACTTTTTTTCTTAATGATGACCAAAATACTTGGAAAAATAGCCTTTGAAATACAGCGCGAATCTGACGAGAGATAAAATGCACAGGACGTACACAGTTATCGCAAGCAAAACGAGAAATGCCATTCGAGCATTTGCACTCGTTTCAGTTTCTTGGCGATTTGTACGACCATTGGCCACCTGCCTGCCTGCGGAAGAATCCATTAGATAGCGGTAGGTGGCCTGAGGTCAAGCTCAGGAACGCCAACGAGCTCGTTGCATCTCAATTTGTCCCTCAAGGGTCTTAGCCAGATAGATCACGAACAATTGACTTAGAGCAATGCCCAGAGCTATCCCAGCAATTGTGTAAAGATTTCGTTCAGCCCAACTGCGAACGATTTCGATGCAACCACTAATCCAAATTCTTTTGCTTGCCTCAGAAGGTGGCAGCATTTGAATTTGATAGCCACACATAATATTCACGAGTCCACTGGAAATGTCTGTCGTGTTGATGCAGCAGGAGAATGGAACACCACAGCTTTCTCTGCCAGGACTTGAGCAGTTGAAGTATTCATTCTTTTGCCAGTCCAAATAGCCCTCCTGGCTGAGACCACAACATTTAAACTGAAAGGACATTAATTATAGATAGATTTTAATAAGCTTATATTATTTTCAAAGCTCACTCACCTCTTGTTGTCCAAAGTCAATAAAGTTCTGCAAGTCTGGATCCTCTCTGTACGTTTGTATGATCTTATCAGTGAATGACTCTTCAAGGAGAGATTGGAGAGTGTGTGGAAACACAAAACCAACTATGGCAACCCCCATTTCCAGCAGGAAAAAAGCCAGAAGACACCATGAATACTGAAAGAATATATATTATCACTCATTATAATCACATTCTTCATTGATTATTATTAATAAATAATAATGTGTACATTAAAATTATTACTCACGAATTTAAGAAGGCATGTGTTTTCCCTCAGAGCACCGACACAGCCAGCAAAACTAACGATAAACACAACTCCTCCAGCTATCACCATCACAAGGGAAATATTTAGAACAACATCATAAACATTTTCAACCCTCACTGATCCTGTGGTTTGCCATTTGTCATAAAAAGCATAAAGACCAACTCCAATCAACAGTCCTCCAAAGAGCTATATCACAAAGGAAAAATGTTTTATTAAATTGAAATAACCATCAATAGAAATCAACAAAAAATCAACTTACCCAGAAGACAAAATTCAGAATAAAAATCATGTACTTCACGCACGAGCTAACATACGTAAAGTTATTTGTGCGTCTTCGGTTATACATGATTCACGTTTTCTTTTTTTTTCTCCTGAATGCACCTGAATAAATAGTTGAGCTCAACGAACCCTCAAAGCGAATGTTAACAGCCTGAGAACGCTTATTTATCGTTCTACATAATGCATTGTTTATGAACACAAGATGGACTCCGAAGCGGAGCAATATCGTACAAAAATGAATTTTAGAAAGAGGAATTCTTTTTAACTAGACAAAATACAACTGCGACAGCTTGGTAGTACTTATCACAGCCATTACAGTCCAGGTTCCGTGTGTGATATCAGCTGGATCACGTTTCGCGTTCCTTTTTTTCAAATATTTCATCGTCGGTAACCTCCATTTTGAAAGAAACTGTATTATCGACGTCCGGTTATTTGAAAAATCACAAAACAAGGCGCGTTGTTGTTTATCGTTTTGATTTAGATTGTTTTTGTTTTTATCGCTTCTTCTGCGTTCAAGAATTGCTGACGTTAAGTACAGATAATCTCCAGGAAGTTAATGAGACGTGATTAACCATAAAAATGTCGTACTTTGAGAATAATGTCTGGGGCAGAAGTCAGTACCAACATCTCAAAGACAAAGAGCAAAATAGTAAGTAAACAAATTCTTTCATTTCTATTTTTGTTAAGAAAAATAAAATTCTATGTGTTTTTTTCTTGCTTTACAGCCTCAGTCACGAAGTCAATTGTAGGTTCCTTCATTGTGGGCATTTTCCTGGTGCTTCTATTAATTTCATTATGGAACGTAGGTCACCATCATCCAGTCAAGACCTTCATGATCACCATCAACACAGGAGCACGTCTCCTACACAAAACATCTCCACGATTCTTGTCCTTTGGTCTAGACTCTTCTCTGCTTCGAGATATGAAACATTTTCCTTTCAGGGACGAGAGATTTGTCGTTTTGGCTCGTAATTTGAGTCCTGCTTTTGTTCGAGTGGGTGGAACTTCCGCTGATTGTCTGTTCTTCAATCAGACTTTGCCAGTGTCAACAGAGAAGGTTACGAGCTCTGTTGATGGCCAGGATGTCACTAACTTCACGCTATCCGCAGAGGATTATCTGGCAATGTACGAATTCACCAAGAAGGCAGAGTTGAGGATGATGTTTGATCTGAATGTCTTAATGAGAGGCTCTGATGGACATTGGAATGATTCTAATGCCAGGGAAATTATTAATTTCTCCAAGGGTCACGGCATGCAGATAGATTGGCAGCTGGGAAATGGTGTTCTATGTTCTTTAATAGATTTTATATGTTGGGACTTTTATTTAGTTATATTGATTGATTTGCAGAGCCAAACTCCTTCAAACACGTCTTCAACGTGTCAGTCCCAGCAAAGGAGCTGGCACATGACTATCAACACCTTCGCGATCTCTTGAACCAACTGGGATACGACTCAAGCTTCCTGGTGGGTCCCGAGGCTAATCACATTGGCGATGCAAACAAAAGTGGCCAAAAGTATGCCGAGGAATTCCTTGAGAATGAAATGAACAGCGTGGATTTTGTGACTTGGCATCAGTATTATCTGAACGGTCGTGAAGCCACAGTGAGGGACTTTGTAAATCCAGACATCTTTAATCGGCTGCCAACACAAATAGATTCTGTCAATCAAGCAATAACCATGGCAAGAAAGAATATCAAGATGTGGATATGTACGTTGACTGATATCTGACCTTTTCATTGATTTATTGATAATAATAATAAGAGTACTTTCTCTCAATTGCAGCAGAAACGAGTACTGCCTATGGTGGAGGTGCTCCAGAACTGTCTGACAGATTTGTGGCAGGATTTTTGTGGCTGGATAAATTGGGCTACAGTGCAAGCGCAGGCGTTAATGTAGTCGTGAGGCAATCTTTTTATGGTGGAAACTATGCCATGGTCGGTTCAGATCTCGAACCTAATCCAGACTGGTGGGTCAGTGTTGTCTTCAAGCAACTCGTCTCTTCAACAGTACTTCAATTGACGACTCCAAACAACTTTGGAACACTTCGATTGTATGCACATTGTACTGCTGAGAGTGCACTGATCACTCGAGTCCCCGCTGTTACTGTCTATGGAGTAAACCTCGATAAGGAATCAGTGCGGATATCAATCCTGGGAAATTATTCTTACAAAGCCTCAAAAGTTTTCTTATACGTCCTCACATCTGACTATTTAAAGTCCAGGTATGCTTTCGGGTCCTAACTAAATTCGAATAAAATGTTTTCTGTACTAATGATGTATTTTCATATTCTTGCAGAGTGATTAGACTAAACGGACAAACCTTGGAGTTGAATCCTGATGGTAGTTTGCCAGCATTCAAGCCAATCATCACTGATTCGTCGTTGATCACACTGCCACCGTATTCGATGGCATTTATCGTGATTCATGGAGCAAACGTTCAAGCTTGTACTACGTGAAGGCTTTCCAAAGATTTTGATATGATTTTACAATTATTTTTGCTTTTGCCCAAAGCTCAATGATATTACTAAAAGTTATCAAAATATATTTAAGATACTTTGAATATAACTATTTATTTATTAATTCATCATACACATTTAAAGCTACATTTTATACAGTTCGTACTTGTCAACAACTCGACAATGATATTATGGATGCAGAATTTTTTTTATATTCCAGTAGAATAAATTAACAGAGTCAAATATTGTCAGTCATAATTGAATAATCTGATGACACAACAATGGAATGAAATTGAAATAATATTTATTATGACTTAATCACACATTTCATCACTCATGTATTTAATCGAGTCTTGTGCATTTCTCATTCAAGTATAATTATAACACACTACGATTAATTATTAATTAATTATAAATACTGAGTAATAGCTGTCATACATACGTAGTAGAACAGGGTAAATAGCTTTGAATTTAATTTTTCTATATCGACAATGAATAATTTTTTTTGTTTCTCAAGATAATCACCTTACAATAAACATTCAACAGGCTCGAAATATACAAGACTTATTACAGATGTATATTTACATGACAAATAAGTCATACATAATTAACTGTCATTAGACTCTTACTCTTGAGCAGAGATAGTAATGGTCTTTCCTTTGGGATCATCGAATCTGTCCATAGTACGAATGTCCATGATCATTGTCAACCCCCAAATCATAATAATAGCCAGAATACCAGTGACAAAAATTGACGACCAAATCGGTATCGTAGTGAATCCAACGCAATCATAAGCATCTCCAAATCGTTTCGTATCCAATTGCATTTGCATATTGAAGAAACTCAATGAAATTCCTGCAGTCTTGTTGGCAAATGTAATGTTTTCCAAGCAATGATACGAGAAATTGTAAGGCCAAACGATGTCGGATCTGGTCAGCAAACTATTATTATATTTATCATCACGAGAAATGTTGACTCTCTGCAAAGAGTAATATCCACCCTTGGCAGTTATTTCAAAGGCAAAACCAACTCTGAATGAAGCCGATTCATTGCCAGCCTTGAATTCCATCTTGACAACCAATGGAGAGTCCGAAGTCCCAGCTCCTTCTTCAGTAACGTTCTTAGTCAGATCACCAAGATCAATAAACTCAGGACTGTCGAACTGCAACACATTGATTCATGTCGTATTGTACTTCCACATAAAATCTACAGATTAACGTTGATAGATAAAGAAAAATAAATCAAATCACCTTCAGCATAGGTGATTTGTCAGCATAGAAGAGAAATCGGTCAGTTTCCACGATGAATGACTTTGTTTCATTGCCTGGTGCTGTCTCAGCTGCTCTTTTTATACGTTCTGATCGATTGAAGTTGCAAGATTTACCAGTAAGAGCAGCAATTAAGTTTCGTTCTCGTACTAGCTTGAATGTGTCAGGAACAGAGTCGAGATCAAGGGCCTTGGTGAAGATCAGCTGGCCCTCTGAGACAGATTCAACCTCGTCTACCCATGATACATTGTAGAAAGGCAAACTGGCAAAGACAGAATGAGGTGATGCCACAAGAGGAATGTACTCCATTGATCCGAACTCCATTATTTGTTTTAATTCCTAAACAATTCAGAAATATTGTCAATTGTAGTGACACTATTGGGATACATGAAACGTGTCTTTAAGATGATAGAAATAAAGTGTTTACCTTCCTGTGCTGAGTCAAATCATCAACGCACAAGTTATCACTCTCGAAGACAATTATCGGAGGCTGACCATCGCCCAATCTCTTCTCAAGAGTTTTCTTAAATTCAGCTTGAGACATCATTGCCAGGGGACTGAAGAGTTTATCAGGCGAAGAATCTCCAGAGTCGCTGCCATCCCAAAGCAAAACTGGAACACCATCACCCGCAAAACTTGGCACAATAATGCACACGAGAATTGCAAGTCCCAGGATTGAGGTTAAAAAGAACCTAGAATCCCTCATTTTCTTCGCTGATTTTATTCGGGTCGAATGTTGTAAAATTGAGCTGATAGACCGAGCAAGAGGCTCTATCAGTACTCACGCGCCTGACCAGCCCACCAGAAGTCATATGACACTGAGAATTAATCACGTGATCATGAATTCAACTTCCGCCATTCAAAATGGCCGCGCCCCGCGCGTTTGAATTTTTTTTTCTTTTTTGAATTAACGATTTTTTGGGGGGTTTTAAGCAACACAAAATCTTCGAGGATAATCAGAAATAATCATGGAGACACAGAGTGTCATGTATACGGTGAATTTTGTTCAATTTATAACCTATATTAATTATGCTGTTGAGAGATAAGTCGATCAAATAGTTTCATTGAAATCTTTTACAAAATTGATTATAGCTCGAGAACTATGCGATATATGAGAACAATGAATAGGACCTTTTTTGTAGAGAATTTAATTTGCTACAAAAAAGCTTTAATAAGATTTTATCGTATCCCTCAAGGTTTTCGAGATATTAGTACAAATAAAAATGTCTAACATTTTTAATAACAACCAATTTGGGAAATGTATTTTAGCAACTTCAACCCTGGAGTTCTGTTGGAGCTTCTCCATGCATGGAGCAGGTTTCAGCTCCTCCTATTCCTGCAAGAGTTGGCGAGATGTATCGGACACCTAGACCTCATCCTTGGAGACCAACTCTTGGCTACGAGACTGTCCAAGTAGCTCGTCTGTAAGGACCAAGAACTATATATTGATATAGCAACATTTAACATTTTTGTTTTACTTCTGTTATAGTTATTAACATAATGATCTTGATAGACCTTCACAGGTGATAACGAATCAGCTCGTGGATCCCTGCTACACACCAAGTGGAATGGCCACAGAACCCTTGAAATTTCCAAATCTCGTCACAGGCTTTGAGAGGAATCCTTCGCACGCTGCTCGAGCTGCGCTTTACACGAGATACACGCCTCTTGAGTGGAATCAAAGTCAAATTCGGCTGCAGAATGAAGTGAATGCTAGTCGACATTATTCAGATGAACTTAGGGATCGTACTGTAAGACTCATGAGGTAAATACACGACTGTTTATGTCCATTATGGAGCTACTTTAGGATGAGTATTGCAGGACTGCTGATGAAAAGGTGCAAGAAGGACAGAGGGACTCGTCTCGAATGCTTGGCGAGAGGATAACAGACATTAACTTTTGGGAACGAGAATTAGCTGCTGAATTGTCGAGAATAATTATTGAGAATGGTAAAATGCAGGAGTGTATGAGAGTTCTTCAAAGAGCTATTAACGATATGGAAGCACCTCTTCACGTTACTCAAGAGTGTCTTTATCATCGTGAAGCTAGGAAAGGTATGAAGGTCTTTTAGTTTCATTGATATAATGTAATTCAGATTGTAATTGACGATTTCTAGGAAGTGAATTGGTTCATGACGAGCCAGAGAAGGCACTGCTGAGGGAAGTCGAAATTGTGCGGAATTGTCGAAAGAAATTGGAGTTCTTTACAGACAAATGCACAGACCAAGTAAAGCAATGGATTATAATTAATTAATTGTCATAAAAGACAATGGTAAGACTTAAATCTATTCCACTTTACAGTTAACACATGGTCGAGCAGCTCAAAATGAAATTGAGCTGGATATAAGTAACAAAAATACTGCTCTTGGAATTGACACAATGTGCCATCAGTTAAACAACTTCAGCAGAGGATTACAGTACTATGGAGGCATTGAAAAATACGATAGCACGTATGAGAATATATAAAAAATAATTGGCAAAAAAATATTATCAGTCTTGTTGTGATTTTCAGTATTACAGAGGGAAAATCCTGGGCAGATGCGTCCAATGCTATTGTTAACAAGTCTCAAATGATCCGAGCAAGGTCTCGTCAGCTTCAGAGTGACATAGAAACGACGATAAATCAAGTCGCTCAAGAAGTATGGAATGCTTGGAGTCTAACAAATAATACTTTTGCAAATCGTGTTGCTGAGATTCTACTGGCAAAGAATAAACTTCTGGTTCACTTACAAAATGTAATTAACTAAGTTCGGGCATTGGCGAATTTTGCTGATCGATAACTCTGAAATTTAATGGTGAAATTTCAGGTTCAACATGAAATTTTTGCTGTGGAGAGGAACTTGGAGCTGTTAAAGAAGGCTGTGACTGATAAAAGTGCGGCGTTGAAGGTCGCCCATACTCGTCTTGAGGCTCGAACTCATCGACCACATGCCGAGTTATGCAGAGACACAGCACAGTTCAGAATTGTGCAAGAAGTCGAAGTGATAAAGGCAATGATAGATGACTTTCACACGAAGCTTCAAGAATGTGAGGCACAACATCAGCAGCTTCTGCGGACTCGTGCTAATCTTGAGGATGATTTGAAGGCCAAGGTCGACGCTCTGTTCATCGACAGAGATAAATGTATGAGTATACGTCGAAGTTATCCTATAAAGACCACTGTAAAATATTAGTAGATTAATCAGCAAATTCTAGTAATTAATTGTATCAATTTTCTTTAATAAACAAACCTATATTAATCTCCGAAAATAATTCGATTCCTTATATCAATGGAATAATAAGAAAAATGGGGAAGTCTCTAATTTCACTCGATGATGATAGATATATAAAGCTAATGGACAGATCTCTGATGATGCACTAGTTTCGTGCGATTGTTCGTCTTTGGAAGACACTTTAGTGTTGCTTAAATCTAACACAAGCTATGTACACGTTTCGTTTGACATATGGAGACTCCATCCTAGACCGCTAAGTGACCTTCTTTGTCCACTTGAAAACCTCAATGGACTCGTATATTTGATTTGCAGCTATGTCGTTGTCGTATTCATCTCGTAGATAATAGATCTTAGCATTTTCCTCGGGATGACACTCGAGGACTTTCCACTTCTCAAAGAGCTTCAACGAATTCTTGATGGGATCGACAGACAAACTCTCCCCTAAAAGCATCAAATAATTAATTATTAAGATTAAAAAAAAAACATAGCTTTAAATCTTTCAACTTACCATAATTGACGAGACCTCTATCCAGATTTGTCTTGATCTCACTGAGAATTTCTTGGATCAAATCTCTCTCAAGAAGTGATCGACCCACGAGCTTCTTGAGACTAAAGGCACTGACGGTATACGTGTCTATAAGTGGCCTGAGAATAGTGTGAAGGAACTCCATTCGTCCTGAAGAGTCAGCTTCTAAATTCAATTTATACTGAATCTTCCTCGCAGCATTTTTTACTGCATACTCCTCGTCTGAACTATCATCAAAAGTCCTCGCATATCTTCTGCTCCACAATTCCTCCTCTAGATAATTTTCCTCGCACAAAGACAGTATTCCTGTATACGAAATATTCTCAATTGTCGTGACTATTGTGTACTCGAGGTCTTGGCAAGGCTTGCAGAAGATAAACTCCTGCTTAAGAATATCACAGAGCTTGAGAGCTTTTTCAATGAGAACCGATTGAAACACAGTTATTTGATTCTCAGCAACAGAACGTGGATCATTCATTTGCGTTTTCAACGCAGCATACAGAGCTGAGATCACAACGCTGTCCATGACATAGTGAAGCATCATTGTATTGCTGTAGTATGCCAGTTCGATCACGTTCGGCAGCATGGACACTGGTTGAATAGCAACTACGACCTCCTTCTTGACCGCTTGGCCCTGTAACTTTTGAGTGATTTCCTGTCGTTGCTGCTTAACTAAACCTGGCCCCAAGATCTCTATAGCATGATTAATAATGTCGAGAGTCTCGCCAAAGAAGGCCACATCTTTATTAGCATACTCTAGTTCCTGTCGGAGTAAATCGAAAGCCTCTACAAGCTTATCGAGTGTGCAGCCATCTCTGAATTTATTCAAGAGCAGGAAAGCCAAGACATTGGTTGACATAATAGGCGTGGACTTTGTGCAATCGTAGACCACGTGTCGTGCAAGACAATCGACTAAGAGCCTGTGCTCATCATCGACTACATCTGTCCCATACAAAGAAGACGTTGACATTGTAGACTTGAGGACTTTCTCTGCTGGTTTAATCGACAACGATCGATTCTGTTGATTGTCAATGGACTTGAGGATCTCTCTAAGGGAAAATGGCTCGCAAATATCAATCTTCACGATCCCATAGCTGCCTCTAAGAGTTGACCAGATAGCTTTAATTGCAGTCGCAAAGGTTTCCATCTTCTTTGGCTGTCCCAATTGCTCCCTGACGAAGTTACCATCTACTAGACGCTCATAGTTCAATGACAGTGGCACTAAAAGAGCGTCTTCGATCGTGCCATCCATGTAGGCATCAATAATAATGCTGAGAATTCCTCCTTTGGGCATACAAGGTTTTCCTGTTCTCGATCTACCTCCTTCAATGAAGAATTCAATGTTGTGGCCTGCTCTCAAGCTCTCCATCACGTATGTGTGCAGGGTAGCGCGATAGAGAATATCCTTACGACCTTGCACAGGATCAATTCGTCGTTTTATGTAAAATGCACCCAAGCCATTCAATAGTTTACCGAAGAATGAAATTCGGAGGTTGTCCCCAGCAGCAATTAGACAATTCCGTACATTATTAGAGAGCAAGATGAAGCTGATGAGAATGTAGTCCAAGTGGCTTCTGTGAAGAGGAAGAAATACTAAGGGCACTCCTCTATCATTTGCCTTTTGAATCATCTCAATCTGGGAATTCTGGACTATGACAGACTTGATGAAGAAGGGAAGTAACTTATAGAGGACCCATCCGGTTATTCGGAGCAATGTGTCACTGATAGAACTCTCCATACGTGAGAGTATTGCCTTGGCTCGTGCCTCTGCTTTAGCTAGAGCCTCATCTTCAGAGATTCCGCCACCCCTCGATGTTTGCGCCGCTGTCAACTTGATAGCATCTTTTAGTCTCTCGTCGTTTAGAACCTATAAGATAAGATAAGATAAATATCCATTGCTATATATTGCAGTTGGAACTTTGCATTAGGATTATCATAGGAGTCATGTGTTCTTGAACTATTCCATCTATAATTTAAAAATTCAATTGATTATCCCCAAGGACGAGTGTCAACTTACAGTTTGCGTGACCCGAGGATAGTCGTATTTCTTCACATTGTACATGAACGAGAAGTGATAGAAGATCTTGGACCAGAGACTAGGACCTGGATCGACTAGCAGGATATTTCTTCCAATTTCCTGGTGTTGCTTCGTTGCTGTACTCGCAAAAGTTCCCTGAAAATAAATAAATACTTTAAAGTTTCTATTTTTGTCTCTGAAAATCAGTGAGGCATTCGACGATTTCGCGAAAGTGGAGAAAGCTCTGGCCCAATCGTGACTTGAGTATCAACAGCTAATAGATATAATTTTTATTGTTCCAAGGATTGATTTGGATATCTCATCAAGTGTAGAGAGACTCACTTTCTCTGGATATCCATGGACTACGACAATTCTCATCCATCGTGCAAAGAATCCCTGTGATTCGTTGTGCATCGCACTTGAAACCATCAGAATCAGTATCGAGCACGTACGAATGATTACAAAATCCAAACAACGTCACGTTCCACAAACAATTCTGTTATCTGTCGCTGAGCAGAACGAAAAGGCTTTGCTATTGTTCCGCATCCTCGTTGACAACGTCCAAGGAAAATTCGGAGTTTATCACTATACAACACGTGAGATGTTCGTTATCTCGTTCAGACAATAAACGAAAAACACAATTGCGTAATTAATTGACGAGATGGCGAGACGTGGACCGAGCGCTCTAATTGGTTGACTTTAGTTGGCAACAGTATGTGATATTTTTCTCTTGTCAACATCCTCGTGTACTTGATCCAAAACATTGAAGTCTCTTTAACTCAAGCAAAAATTCTCTTTTCATCGATCAAAATTATGGAGTTATTATCCAAGGAAGTTTGTCCCCAATTTTACTTGATGCTCACAACGATTACGCAACGATCAATGCACCGAGTCGTGTGTCTTGACAGCAGAAAATACTATCATCTAACTTCATAGTCTGTCTCGGAGGCGAGTCAGACTGTATATATTTTTAGCGAGCACTGTAAGGTATTTAGGCGACTCCCGACGACAAGGAACGCTAAATAAAATTGCTTACTCTGGACGTAGGCGTGCATGTTTGGCAGCAATGATAAAGAAACGATGAAATTTTCGATACAGGTGGAACAAAGAGCTCTGTCTCCTTGATCTTGAACAGTGAGTTCTCACGATTCCTTCGTACTTGCTCTCGATTCAGAATGCGTCGCCTCTGACTCTGTTGACCAGCTCGACGCAGTCCTGGACAGTTTTCAAACAAGCAATTAGAAAATAACATGAAAAATGAACCATGATGCTCCTTACCATCTAGAGAAAGTCGTGGTGTATTGTCGTCAGCATCACGAATCACGTCTGTTCGAGCTTCCCACTTGGCATACACCTCCTGGAGGCGTGTAGACAACACGTCTACCATATTACCTCTGTAAATTAATTAATTTAATCAGTTCAAAGTAACAAAGATAAAGAAGCAACTTGAATAGATCTAATCGTTTACAGCTATCCTCTTGAACATCTTTGATCATCTGGAAGTATATATCATCGAGTAGCTTTAGATTATATAAATGAATATCGAATTTTGACCTAAGAGTTTTTAATAACCGATGCAACAGCATCTTCATGTTCCATCAAGTGCACGAGAAGAACTATCGTGTTTCGCGGTATGCCACAAGTTCTTTTATTTCTCTACATCATCAATAGAATTGTATTCTTATGCAAAAATATGAATAGAAATTCATATACTTTTTACACAGCAAAAAGAGGATATAAAGGGAAAGTTAGAGATACCTAACGTTGAAGAAGTAATAGAGGACTCCACAGAAGAGAAAGATTTCAACGAGTCCAGTCATGATTGCTTTTGCTTCGTCTTCTTTAATTCTTCTACTTCTTATTTTTTTAGGGATTCCTCACTGGATGTATCAATAAAAATCGTAGTCCGCTTTCGACTACATTGACTCGATGTCACCTTCGTGGTTGTGCACATCCATGCGTGACTCTTTTGAACGATCAAGGGACACCCGTACATAGAGAACACGCCGACGAGACTCGTTTCACATCACTGAGCTCGTTCGCGAAGGGTGACCGTCTATTATAAATGATTGAAGCATTGATGGTCGCGAGTTAATGCAATCAATTATGACCAACATGATTAAATTCATCTTGTGAGATGATCAATGAAATAAAAGTTCGACTTTGTATAGCAGCAGCAGCAGTAGCAGCAGCAGTAGCAGCAACAATCCATATATTTGCTTATATGGAAAATTTCCTTTGTCGATGCCCCACTCTGATTTAAGCGTTATCAACGTGGACTTTCTACTGGTTGTTGCAATGAGTAGATCCAAGTGCTGGTGGCTAGCATTGGCACGAAGCCCATCATCATGATCGAGCCAGAGCAGCGGTCATTCACTCTGCGTTACTTCTTGTACCCCTCAATTATTCTCTTTTTTTTGCAGCGAAGATTCCAATGGTCTTTGTAATTGTATAGAGAGTAAAAAAAGACCTTGCTGAACTTGAACATAAACGAATATCCTTAGAGTAGGTCTACAAAAAAGCAAAGAATGCAGTTACTTCCAGAAAAGGAAGAAATCAAGCAGTAGATCCAACTAATCGTCAGTAATCACTGTAACTCATTTCGTCAGAAGAATAATGGAGATGGAGATGATGTCCAGAGGAAACAAGCAAACAACCAGCTTGGAGGATTCATGGAGACTAAAAGCAAAAGTCTTCAATTCTCTGGGGAACAAATGCTCAGGAGAAAGTACAAATATGCTTTCTACCGCCACCACACATTTGTGCACACATACACAGACGTTTTAAGAGCATGTGTGCAATATGTACATGTGTGTTTTAAAGCCAATAAACCGTCAACGAGGAGAGAATGTTGATGTGGCCGTAAATTGACTCACAATGCATCTCGTGTGAGTGCATCAATGGCCTTTGATAGAATTAATTTCAACATCAAGTGCATATTACCATAACTGAGAAAAAAAAATGCAACATAACCTCATATCCAACATTGATGATTGAGAAATTAATAAACATCGTTAATAGAACTTACTAATTGTTGTTGATTTTCTTCAGTATCAACAAGGTTAATGCCATTAATTAAGTTATTTGTTCACTCATACATAGAGTGTGGACACGAGAGATGGACAATCAAAATTGGTGCACCATGTACCAGGCTTCTTCATGGAATATCACCTGAGAAATCCCACGCACCGGAAGTCTGCGATCTCTGATAATAAATTCAAATGTAGATGGAAGGCGTAATAATAATAATTATCAGCTTTCTGGCTTCTTGCGTCCCAATATGATATTTATTTGAAGTTAAACTAGCCAACTATTTTGAAATTAAAGGGTATTTGGCTCTGGTTTTACTGAAAATTGCACATTACGTATGTTTTGTGTCTATGGACGACGATTGTCCTCCAGGTGAATGCAAAAGAATAATAACAAGCGGTATTTTACAGTTTAACGAATAGATTTTTACAAGTATACATTCATGTTGTTCTACAGCACTAAAACAGAAGATTATACTCGCTGATAGTAGTATACATAACAGAATGACGAGAAAAAATAGTTGTAAAGAATTCCTAAGTTTAAATTTGTTCCTTCTAGAAAAGCATTATCATAAGCGGACACATGAGCTCCCTTAGATTTGTGCACAAGACACAATAGAATTCTTCAGCTTGTGATTTTTTAGTGTTCCAATGTTTTGTCTTGTATGTTTTTTTATATTCTCCCTCAAAGATTCACGACGAACGTAAAAATTTTATATTGGAATGTAGGATGCACTAGTTTGAAGAGGAGCAGAGGACGCTATTACATTTCCTTATGATAATACTGAACAATATATTACAATTTACAGTGATTAAATTCCTGATAATGTTAACGATCAAATGTTTGTTTCTACAAGTGTTCACCATTAATGCTCAATAAAACATATGCTTTCCTTCGATATATAATAATATAACGCATACCAATTAATCTTGTATATTGTCTAGTTCAGGCAAACACTTCGTGCTCTGATTATTACAATCGTTATACACTCTGTACAGGACCAATATTCGATGACTGGCACGACTCTTGATAATTTTGTTTTTTGTTTCTCCATTAACATATTGACGTCTAAAAGCTTCGCAAGAATGACGTGAAAAACAAACAAAGAAATTGCGAACATGATTCGAATGAAGTCGTGGGGGGCCACCGTTAACGGATTTACAACCTAAGTAGAACTCTCTTCTTAAATTTAGTGACGCGAGTCTCTTGGATAGAATTCGGCAAGAGTACTGGCAGGGATACGCTTCAGCATCTCCTTGGGGAAGATACGAAGCAGTTGCCAGCCAATGTCCAAAGATTCGAAGACAGTTCGATTTTCATAGCTACCCTGAGAGATAAAGTTCTTCTCGAACTTGGAGAGGAACTCGAGGTAGAGAAGATCATCAGGCGTTAAAGCCTCCTCTCCTACGACAGCCTTCATGGCCTGAACGTCCTTTCCAATAGCATAACAAGCATACTAGAACAGAAATTAATCATTAAATATATCTATCTAACTTTAAACTCATTATAAAAATGCTTCAGATCAATTAACCATGCTTGGGAAACAAAGAAAAAAATATTTTTCAATCAGTTTTCATTGATTAAGACTCACCAGTTGGTTGGAAACGTCAGAGTGATCCTTCCTGGTCATGCCCTCGCCAATGGCAGACTTCATGAGACGCGAGAGAGAAGGCAAAACGTTTACAGGAGGATAGATCTGCCTGTTGTGTAGCTGACGATCAACGTAGATCTGTCCCTCGGTAATGTATCCAGTCAAATCAGGAATAGGATGAGTAATATCGTCGTTTGGCATAGTCAAGATTGGAATCTGAGTGATAGATCCATTACGGCCTTCAACTCGTCCAGCGCGTTCGTAGATGGTGGCCAAATCAGTGTACATATAACCAGGGAAACCACGACGTCCGGGAACTTCCTCACGGGCGGCAGACACTTCACGAAGAGCCTCAGCGTACGAAGACATATCAGTCAAGATAACCAGCACGTGTTTCTCGCACTGATAGGCCAAGAACTCAGCAGCGGTCAAGGCAAGACGTGGAGTAATGATACGTTCAATAGTTGGATCGTTTGCCAAGTTCAAGAACAAACAGACGTTCTCCATCGAGCCATTTTCTTCGAAGTCCTGCTTGAAGAAACGAGCTGTCTCCATGTTGACACCCATGGCTGCGAAGACAATGGCGAAATTGTCTTCGTGCGAGTCCAGCACTGATTTCCCTGGGACTTTCACCAGGCCAGCTTGACGACATATTTGTGCAGCAATCTTTAGCGATGAAAATAAAATGATTAGATCCATTTTTTGCAGAAAACAAACGAAATAAATGCTTTACCTCGTTGTGAGGAAGACCAGCAGCGGAGAAAATTGGAATTTTCTGTCCTCTAGCGATGGAGTTCATCACATCAATAGCAGAGATTCCAGTTTGAATCATTTCCTCGGGATAGATACGTGACCAAGGATTGATGGGTTGTCCCTGAATATCGAGGAAGTCTTCAGCAAGAATGGGTGGTCCCTTGTCAATGGGTTTTCCAGATCCATTGAACACACGACCAAGCATGTCTTCAGACACTGGAGTTCTCAAGATATCTCCACTGAATTCGCAGAGAGTGTTTTTAGCATCGATTCCCGATGTTCCTTCGAACACCTGGACCACGGCCTTGGATCCAGAGACCTCGAGGACTTGTCCTGATCGAATAGTGCCATCGGCAAGCTTGAGCTGAACGATCTCTGAGAATTTCGGGTACTTGACGTCGTCCAAGATGACTAGGGGTCCATTCACACCAGAGACTGTCTTATAAACTAAAAAAAAAAAAAAA
>JABSMT010016288.1:0-17733 GCA_018902335.1 Eumacrocentrus americanus | reverse complement strand
ATATAAAGAAAGATAGAGAGAGGGAGAGAGCGAGAACACGCATGGGCGAGATTGATATACGAATAAAGAGCATTGAGAGAGACAAAACTAGGCGGCGGAGTAATTGATGCAGCGATACGAGTTCGGGTCGCTAGTTTCTATCATGGCCACGAGATTGCTTGAAACTAATATTCCTTTTCAAAGTCCTTCGACAATCAATCCACCTACGAGTGAATTTATTTCGCCAAAGACAAACGACAGTAAAAAAAATGGAGCAGATATCCATTAACATAAACTTTAAAACCCTGGAGCACAATTTTCCTCATAACAGAAATCCTTTTATCTTCCAGGAAGGACACGCGTGGTCAGACGAATAAAAAAAAGCAGAGGAAGGGCGAGTGAAAATGTGACTTTGGTCATTAGTCGCGTCTATTAGGGACAAGAGTAGAGGACAGGTCCGTGGCAAGAGGAGACGATGTGTGCTTTCCACCTCACGGCTGCTGGTACACTACCGGTGCATCCATTAATATCCCTCAGAATAGGCGGATCCGTCGGTGAGAGCTATGGAAGTCCAGGAGACTGGTGGTATATCATCTGCTTGAGACACGACTGCTTAGAACGCATTCCTGGACATAAACTGCTGGAAATACCGATGCCTCAACACGATGGATGGCTCTCTAAATGTCTCTCAAAGTTCCATACATCAATAATACACTCCTCGGACAATAAGATGTTATTGAATATTTTTACCTGATCAAGAGAACTCTGGGTGAGTGTATAGTCCGTGGCTTTCAAGTCCTCTGCCAAACGCTTTACTCTTGAAAAAGTTTCACTCAGGGTGACGTCCTGAGCTCTTGGGACCATCAGTCGAGCTGCTGTAGCTTGTCTAGATGACACTTGTGCTCTGAATAGGTGCCTGGATATTGCGTCCTGCAGCTCTTTCACCGTTACTGGTTGACTAAACCTCAGGAATACCACATAACCCTCACCAAATCTGCAAGAAGAATCGTAAATTATTCGTCACATCATTCGTTATGTGCATTCCAAAATAATTTCGGGCTATAGAGGGTCGGTTCAGGGGCATAATGAAATTCAGGAATCGAGGGACAGATTTGAAGCACGGTACAGGTTAACCCTCGTCGAGATTTCCTTTCCCTAAATTTCACTGCCTCGGTCCTGGATGTACGTACTCCAAAACTGGAGAAGAGTGAGAGAATGTACATAGAGACGAGGGAGAGCGCACATTTGTGTGTACGCGAAGAGTAGAAGAACCGGGTACCGAGCTTAAATATTTATGGTGCTGTACGTTATTCCGCGGACGACTCTCTCGGCGCTCGTGCATTACTAGGGCATAGAAGAGAGAAGAGAGAGAGAGAACGGACGAAGGAGATGGCATTAGATCTCGGTCGTGTAATGTATCTCAATTAGAGCAAATAGCAGGGAAAGAAGGCCCTCTTCGTCCCCCCTCATTCTTTTCCTTCTCGTCCTATCTCTTTCGTAGGCAAACGCGCTCCACGTGAACATTAATTTGCATCAGTTGAGAATGGTCGCAAAAATTAGATGAATACTGAAAAAGCGGGCCTATTTAGTTAGTGTTCATCAGCGGGAAATGTGGAAAGTTGTTTCTGGATGACTCAATGGCTATTTAGAGTTCGTGACCGCAGTTTTGGAGAACGAGCCAAAAAAGTTTTACGGGGTCGCTCGAAGACGCAGAAAGGTCGATACTTTGTGCCTCATCCCACCAAGCACTTAACTGAGGCGCAGGAGCTTTAAAAGCCCATTCCGAAAGGGATCGAGTACGTACGTACACGGTGTACGAGCTTGGCTCTGCCTGGCTCCTTCCTTCTCCGTCGAATGGGAAAATCGTGCTATTGAATTCTTTCCCATCTCGTGACCGTATTCGTGCCTCAAGAAAATTGCGCGAAACTCATTTTCGGTTATAAGCCATTTTAGATTCAAGAATTTTTCTATACAACGGTTCAAATATTTCTGTCATCTCTTGTACAATTTGCCCGAATATTTCCGATCAAAATAATGAATTCAATCATAAATTTTTGCGGCGTACCTTTCGTAATCGAATCTATAATATTCAGTATAAATATGCACGATCATTAATGCACAATTATTAATCACAACAAGCTCTCAAATTATTCAACGAAAATATTCACACAAATAGGGAATAGATTAATTATCACTCCTGCATTTTAATTGTGATTTGAGCTCGTGGTCTTGAGTACATAGTGAATTCTGTCAGAGCATTGGAAAATATTTCGACAGTACCAGAAGAGTTTTCCGGAGTACACGTACTTATGCTTGAGATGTTGAACCGTGCCAATGCACCTGAGCCCAGCTTTTGCGAGTATCCCCACTCGACTGCAGAGTTTCTCGCACTCTGCTACACTGTGTGAGGTCATTATAACCGAGCCCTGGGCTCGGGTAACTTGACGAACGGCTCGAGCGACGAGTTCCTTCGATGCTGGGTCCATTCCACTTGTTGGTTCGTCCATCAGGACCACAGAAACAGGTGCCATTACACTAATTGCTGCACACAGTTTCCTCTTATTTCCACCACTGAGACTGGACACTCTCTGATGGGCATACTTGAGCAAGTCGAATGTGTTTAGCATCAACTCGACAGCTTTAGGGACATTGTCTAAGCCGCAAACTTCACCGTGAATTGTGAGACATTGATGTGGGCTCAGAAAACCATCGAGAGAGTGATTCTGTGGACAATAACCAACTTCGCCGTTACAAAGTGGCCGCGACGCCACTTCTTTACCCTTCAGGACGATCTTTCCTGCTGTTGGAAGAATCTCTGTGGTCAACATCTTGAACGTAGTGCTTTTTCCGGCACCATTAACGCCCAGGAAACCAAAGCAAGTGCCTGCTTGGACGCCGATGCTCAAATTCTGTACCGCTACGTTCGTCCCATAGACACTTCTATATTCCTTTCGAAGTTTCATGGTTTTCAGTAGGTCGATACCTGCTCCATTTTCCACACGAATCCTCTCTCTTGCTACATCCTCATCTTCTTCAACTTCTTCGTAAGGCTCCCTAAAAATTTGAAAAATTTTAGCAATCGAAATCATTTAGTTACCAATCTATTTACCTTTTTCGTTGCCAATTAGGAAGTAGTCGACATTCAATGATAAGATTCACTAGGTACAAAATCACTCCAACTATAAACAAGAATACATAGTGGGGCCCAATCAAATCCCAACCCAGGGGAGATTTATAAGTATCCATGTTAAATCGTTCTAGAAGCTCCGCAGTAATATCGTTCGTCGACATCTGAATCAGTGCATCGCCTAAGGCATATTGCGGGAAGAAGAGCATGAGATTGTGTAACAATTGCCGCGTGTCTTTGGCCGTTTGGCTTTTTCCCAGGATGTCTATCACGAGAATCGTCGCGAGGCACACAACCCCGATAAATGTATTCAGACAGAAGAGGACCATGTTAGACAGACTCGAGTCATCAAAGATTTTCTCAATTAAATGGGTGAATGGAATTGACGCCCATGCGAAGAGAACTAAAAGTAAACAGACACCAGGAAGATTGTCCCTGGCAACATAGGCCGGAAGTCCAAATATCTCGAAGACCACAACTGCTAAGCTAATCGCTCCGAGAAATACCTGAAAAAGAATAATCGATTATAATTGATGAAAAGCAGAAAATCGGACTATTGACTCGAGAGTATCTCTCGTTGATCGTCAAGATCGATTAACGTTAACTTAAATGATTCTGGGAACAGGAAGTGATGAAACTGTTCGGAAATTCGTCTTTCAATAACTAATGTTCAATAGTTGCGAAACTCTGTGAACCATCAATCGCAACTTGAACTCTCTATCGGCATGTAAAGTTGGGAAGAGCAGTTGCCCGGCGAGGTAGAAACGAATTGTCACCGCAGTATTCTCAAGAAAGTCCCATTGGGCTTACCAGGAAATCCCAGACTAGCGCTGTGGTCCAGTACGTCACCGGATGCACACCAGCTAGATACAAGATGCGCTTCTCCTCGGACAATCTCTCCCGCACGAGTTCTCGCGCACCTTGAGCAGCGACCAAGCTAAATGCGATCAAGAGTACCAGGGCAACGCCAACGTCTGCAACGTGCTGCAACCTGAAATGATACAAAGAGACAATCCAATATAATTCACTAGAAACTGCTTCCTCATCTAGCAATAACAAAGAATCTGTGGACTGCCAGTTGGAGAGTTAATTGGAACTGTTCGTCGTTCGTGCACGAGTTGCCCTTCATATTTTATTCTTCTTCTTGTTCGTTTTCGTCCACTTCTTCTTACCCACGAGGCGTTCAAACCGAGTCCCCTGAGGAAAACGAGCGCGCTCAACTTGGAAAAGCAATTACCAAGTCCCGCGGACCTCACCAAGTCCAAAGGCAAACAGAAGTTTAACGAGTCGTAGACGAGCGACGTCCTCGAGAGAACATCACCTTATGGTGCGGCGGGACAAAGAACGCGATGATCGCTGTGGCCAACGAGACCCTCGTAGATCATTAGCGTATTCTTCGGAACAAAATCGCGTTGCTATTATTGATTGATTCCTTTCCTTTTGTCCTCAATGCCGTGCCCATCTGATACTTGAGAGATAAGTACTTACAAAGTTGTTCTGTTGAGTTGGTCGCTCGACAATTTAAGCGGATGATTGAAAGTCTTCAAGTGACCGGGAACACCAGAAGCCCGGAGGATCGCTTCATTGAGAGCATTCAGATACGATGGAAGGGAGTGATGGCCTTTGTTGTTGAACCAGACGACAAAGAGTGGATCTTCTTTCAAGTGGGATAGCGACCAGCCACCGTATCTATGGTCAAAGGAAAGCTTCGTTCTATTTACTTCTGCGGAATTTAATTTTAATTGCAGATTCAAATGATAATTCATTCAACTTACCTCTTCTCTATGTATTCGCGGAACGTCGAGATTAACCAGTTGAGGGTCGGACGACCCGGGAGAGTCTGGAAAAGACCCTCCACGGCTTTGGAAACTCCTTGACAAACTTGTTGACCTTCCAAGCAGTCGCAAGTGCCCGTATCCTGTAAGAAAAATAAAGGAAATTAATTAATTAAATAGATTATTAATTAGCCTTTCAAAATACTTGCATTGGGATGTGTTTGCCAAGCGCCTGCGTAATCGTCGCCGAAGCGATCGTGAAGCTGGAGAGACACATGCTGAAGAAAAGGATCACTGCCATTGTCAATGCTGTAAAAATACGTAGGATGCCTATGGTAAAGCTTTGGATTGAGATCCAGAGGAGGCTCATCACTGGAGGGAGGTCTGATGAGCGAGAATCCCATGGCAACTGCGACAAATATAGTTGGCAAAATTAAAGCTGCAAGTGGGGCTCTCCAGTCCCTCATAAAGTGCCACATTCTTTTTTTCAACAATACTTTGGCTTGTCTAAAAGCAGATGGATTGGGCGGCGATTCTGGTATTATTGATTCTGTATCGTCTGGAATATTAGCTCCAATGGAGCTGTTACTGGCCACACTGGCAGTACTTGCTCGTATGGCCGATGCTCCAGTATCTGCCCTCGAGCACAGGTCTAAGAATACTCTCTCCAGTGTATCACACTCCACAGAAATGCGTGAGAAGCCGACACTCTTCTGATTGTCCTCCAAAACTTTTATCGCTGCTGCAATGTCATTGGTTGCTCCATGTTTCCCTTTAAAAGGAAGATTTACCGTCATTTCTGAGCCTGAAGGGCCATCGACAGTTGCATTGGGCACGACACTTTCCACCAGAGATCTCAGGTCTTCCATGCTTTTCCGTTCAACGTACTGTCGTGAATCGATTTGTGGAAAAGCCACGTTCATCCAGTATCCCTGACCATAAGTTGTTTTAAGAGTGAGCGGAGATCCAGTGCAGAGGATTTTACCGCGATGCATCACTACCACCGTATCACTCAGCATGTCTGCTTCGTCCAAGTGATGAGTGGATAAAAGAACAGTTCTGTTGACTCTATGTTGGTCTATTAGACGCCAGATTCGCCTTCTCGCTGCAGGATCGACACCAGCACCTGGTTCGTCGAGAATGACGAGCTTTGGCGAGCCCAAAAAGGCTAAGGCAACGCAGAGACGTCTCTTGGTACCACCAGAGAGCCTGGATACTGGCTCGTGCTCTTGTCTCCCAAGTTCTAGAGATGCGAGCATGTTGTTAACGTTTTTCTGCATTTCCTCGTTGTCCGTAGGTCTCTTCAACTTTGCATAAAATGTCATATGCTCCCTCGGAGTTAGAGTGTCGATAAGAACGTTTTCCTGGGGACAAACGCCGATATCGGGCTTCGTTCCTTCGTCTCCATTGAGATAAATCTCGCCAGAAGAGGGGGCTAACATACCCGTAAGCATTTTTCTGAAAATTTGATTACATAAAAATACTAAAAAGTGAAGCTCAATGAAAGAAATTTAATATTTTAGAAGAGAGCATACATTATCGTTGTTTTGCCTGCACCATTTCTACCAAGAAGACTAGTGACCTCTCCTTCACAGAGTTTAAGGGTGAAATCTTCCACGGCTATTACCTCTCCTCGTTCCGTCTGAAAGACTTTCGTCACAGCCTCGAATCTCACACCTATCTGCTTCTCGTTCACGGTCATGCTGCTGATGTCACTATCTTCATCTACTCTCAACATTAAATTCAGACAAAAATCGAGATTTATCTCTCTTCAAAGCAATTTTTTCCCCCAATTTAAGTGTTTTGTTGTGTTACGTAAATTTTGCGTGGGACCAGAAACGAATCGGTGATATTAGGCACAACATTTTCGAACATATAAATTTGATAATTAACACAATGATTTAAATTTTGATGTCGATAAATTATGAAAATTTAGTGTCGATAACGTGCGAGTGGGGAAGAATGACATGCCAATTGCACACGCGTCTGTAATATAGAAATGTTGAGAAAAAAAAATTAAAAAACAATGTGCATGCAATGAGAGGGAGAGTGATACCTTGGTAAGTTGCCGAAGGGTGCAGTACATCATTAGTGAAATAGAGGCTGTTGACGAAGGCGAGGTAGCTGGGCCGGCCGTAGAGAGAACGGGTGTCGGCCCACCATAAGCTACGGGATCTCAACCCGTGAAAACCTCTGCCTGAAAATGTTAACCGTATTCGTCTTGCATCTCCATTCCTCGTCAGAATATCGAAACGATTCAAGGGCCGTGGATAATTAGAAGTTTAAACAATTATGACAGAGAAAAGACAGTCGAGAAATCCATCCACCCACACCCATTATTAAATCACAGAGAAAAAAGAGGTGCTACCGTAGCCCTCCGAATTATTGACGCCAACCATACCTGAATTCGTGTACCTAGCTATGAGGTACCCTATTATCGCATACAATATTCCATCTAGAGCTATCATCAGAAGTATTAGGCCTAAAGACATTGGATCATCTGGACTAGATTCTTCCCAGATGGTGTCCCACGTGAGCCCAGTCCCCTGAACTTCTCGACGAGCTGCATACAGGCAACCATAGCAAAAACTGGTCGACATGCTGAGACACTAAAACAAATGATCGATTTCTGAATTCAGGAATTTTATAATTTAATTGTAGAACTTACAAGTAAGAGGTTGTAACCAAGTCCTAGCGTAGCTTCCATAGCAATCACGATGACATAGGGCATATAAGTCAACAGAAACATGACGACCGTCGTCACTGCTGCCAAACTCGCAGAGCTGAACATGATCGAGATCATATAGCAGAAAGTAACGATGGAGAAAACGTAATCCATGAGCAGAACCATGACAAGAACTGGATCCGAATGAGGTAGAATTTTTCCAGCGGTAAGAATGATGCAGATAGACACGATAACGATCATTAATTCAATGTATGACGTGATGAACCAGGCAAAAGTATTTCTCCAGGGCTTCAAACCCATGACACTCATCACCATTGTATTCTGAGACTCTCGCTCCCAGACAATATACCGGACTGCGGAGCCAACGCACATCATCATGGCGAAAAAGAAGCAGATTATCAGACCCTGAGATTCATACAGCGTCGATTGGAATGGCGCGAACTTCCAGCATGGATAAGGCATCTGTTGGCTAATAGTCTTCCAGTTCTGCTCCTTCCCGGACTTTACCTCAATGATAGCCCGATCGATAGAATCTTGAAGTTGGATAAAGCCACGGAGATACCTCAAATCTTCGATAAAGGAGCCTTCAGGACCAGGTAGCCAGAATTGACTTTTCAATCTCTTAGTCGAGGGAACGTAATCCACATCCATTCGAATTTTGTACGTTACATCGTTAGGCAAACCTTGATCAAAGGATCTTCGTGAACGTTCTCGTGAATCTAGAAACACAACTCCAGCCAAAAATTCATTAGTAACTGTTAACTCTCGGGCCTCAACTTCGAGCTCTTCTTCAGTATCAAAGCTAACCATACGATCAATGAGGACACATTCTATGAAGTTATTAAGCATTCCTATCATTTTGGTCAATTCGCTGGATTGTTTCAACTTCCAAGCGACCTCACCGAGGTCAAAATTTGATAGTTCGCCCTCCAAACGTCCTCCACTCATCGATTTTATCGCTATCTTCATCACGTTTGATGCCATAATTTCCTTTAAATCCTTTAAACTATCTCCCATGTCAGAGAGATTTGCCAAGGCAATGAGAGTTTTTTCAATGCTATTTATTAATTGTCCGAATGTGCCAATTTCATTAAAAGTCTGATTTGCCAGACTCATTACTTTTTTTATCACTGGCGATTTTGGAGCGTAGAGGATTCGACCTCGAAGAAGTGGTTTTACGTACGACCACACAATTTTTCCTCCACTCATTCCTAGGACAGTCTTGTAGGTGTCCCGACAAAATTCGGTTGGCAAGGAATTTAATTCTTTTTCGTCAAAAGCTTTTTCATTATCCTTTATGCTGCTAATGATTCGATAAAACTGTCCACTATCCGAAATCAATTGTCTTCCACACATCATTTCACTTGCATCTTGCAGAAATTTACCACTGGAGAGCTCAGAGGTTTCGGATTGACTTGTGGAAATACTTGATGCAAATCCTGACGCTATTTTATCCTTGAAGAAAGGTACAAGCTCTGCCACGACTCCAATATTATCGAAAATAACTTTGCCCTCAGATTCAGTCAAATTCGCGTTCCTCAAAATGTTCTTGACGTTTGCACTCATGAGGTTTTTAAAGACATAGTCAAAGTTGACGTTTTGAATTAGTGTTATGGTCATATTTTGCGTCGCTGAAGAATCTAGAGAGCAGAGAACTGTACTGATTTCCTCAGCAGTAGTTTTTGATCCCTCGAAACTCAGCATCTCTTTTAAATTCTTTTGAGAACAGACTGTGTCCTTTAAACTAATTGCTGAGCGTTCTTTCATAAATACTGAAAGCATATCCACTTTGGCTTGACTTAAAATCGTTGTAGCTTCACTAGATATTTTAATTTCTTCTATGAGGTATTTTCTGAGAGTGTTCCAATCCAAAAACATCTCAGAAACGACATACTTCATGTCCAGCAAGCCCAAATTTTTAAATATTTCCATAGACTCAAAAGCATCGACAATTAAATAGAGATCATGTTTTACCTCTTCACTATCCAGGAATGGTTCTACATCTTCGAGTATCTCCTTGAACCCATCGAAGAGTTTGTCTACAGTCTTATCCCTCAAGAGATTCACTACTCCATCTGCAAGATCAGGTACTCCAAGGACGTTTGATACATCTTGAAAATCAATCTTGCTCGCCACGTCCAACAGACTTCCACCCTCTTCGAGAATAACAGATAGGTGCTGAAGAATTTCCTTTAACCAGGTCAAACTCCAAGATGCATTATGCCGCCAAGACACAATCTCTCGATTGATCAGTTCAAAATCTAGGCTCGTTGCCAACAATTTGGAGATATCAGAAGTCGTCGGATAGTTTGATATCTTTGGATCGTATCGCAACAACTTGTGGGACCTCTTCGAGCTCAAGAAATTATTGAGAATTAAAGCATCTCTACAATCTTCCTGCTGTGAGCACAAAGAGTCGTTCCTATTACCTAGAAGTTGATTTACATTGAGCGTTGCGTTTGGTAGCAACATATCCACTTCTTCGAGGCTTGACTTAGTCACGATGTTCCTCAGGGGCTGCCAGATGGGCACGAATTTCTCTGTCAATTTCGTGCGATTCTGGAAATATGCACGATTGCTCTGAATATCCAAGATGTTGATATTCTTCTGTAGTGCATCGATTGCTCCTACAATGATTTTCACGTAAATTTCGGGAGAAAAATGTGTCACACCGTGTACAGCCTTCCTCATACACTCTTCTAGATTTTTTTGACTAGCAGGATCTTTGTAGTCCATGATAATATTAGTAATGTAATGCAGCGAATCTTGAATAGCGGTCATAAAACTTTCAACATCTTTTTTCTTGGTCAAAAATTCAAAATTTTTTATCATTCCGATTGTTTTCCTCCAATATAAACGCGTGTTAATGACTTCTTGAATCTGCGAGACGTTCATTGTATTAAATTTACAAATTATCTCCGAGTAAACTTCATGATGAGTTAATTGGGAATTGAAAATTTCTACAACTCGAGTATTGCACCATTCGCAAGATGTCTTCAATTCTGGCGAGGAGTTTAAAATGTTCTTCATGACGTTAGTGGACTTGGTAACAACAGAGTGCGACAACGATCGTAAGTCCTTACTCTCAAATTGCTTTTTGAAGTCGTTCCAAGTACTCTCCTGGAAAGAAGTCCACCAGGAAGGTGTCTTCGGTTGTTTGTAGCCCTCGCTGAGCACTCGAACTAACGTTGACTGAAATCTCTCCAAATGATCCATAAAATAGGTTTCGTTTAGTGATGCGCGCACTTTGGCCGACTCTGTGGTTCTGTTTATATTCATGTCAATGTAAATTTTATTTCTTGTAATATTTTTTTCAAACGACGAACTAACTGGGAGCAAAGGTTTAAAGTCTTCCACGTCTATCCTGTCGTTGCTGAAGACAACTTTCTGACAAAAATTTGTAATACTGGACAAAATACCCTTCTTTCTGATATAGGAAGAAGGAATAAGGTACTTATCGATGTCACAGGCATTCGCCTGACCAGCCAAAAATCTTTCAGCGAAATCATTAAGTCTCTCAGAATTTAGAAATGTGTCTAAAAGCGTGATTATTAAATTTGGCGAGTCTTCGATTAAATTAAGAAGTATTTTGACCTTGGACTGTTCAAATGTTGTCCTCAATTTTTGCCAACTATCTCCACCAGCCATAATATCCATCCAAGACTCCACGATCTGGAACACTTGCCTTAAAACGTTCAACGGATGGTCTTCGAATGAATTGTAGACTCTTCTGAGATCTATCTCTGAGACCGATTGGAAAATAAATTCCTGCTCCATAGGACTCAACTCCATGGCCAATTTGTGGATCCACGTCCTCTCTGCATTACGAATTAATTTTCTAGTGTCGTCTGGAAGATTTTTCCAGGTGGTTACATTGATAATATTCGATGCAATAGATAGATTATTATTTGCACTCGCTTCAAGTTTCATCCAAGTATCTAAGAATTTTGTTAAACTCTTTGATAAAGGCTCACTCTTTTGCAAAGACATATTTTTTCCTTGGACAAGATTTACATAATCTTCACTCGTTGCGCTCTTCAGCAACTCCACCTGATCCCAAGTACACAAACCGTTTAGGAAATGCTTTCCTCTCGGTTCTGCCCAATAGTCTAAATTAAAATGCAAATTGCAGATTGTATGTCTCAAATCTTTGAACGGGATATATGTAGTCGAATTAAATGTAGTGAGAGATGCAAAGAAAGATATCGTTTCAGCTGGATAAGTCTCCAAGTGCCTGAGGAGCTGACGAATGTCGCCAGGTCTCACGAAGTCCCAGAGATGCAAAACATTGTCTTTTAATCGAATATCCTTCAGGACAAAAGCAGCATTATTTAGGACTTCCGACACACCTTCGACTATTAAACGATAAGTTGACCATTCAGCATCAAGCTTTAGGAACTGCGAAGTCAGTACTCTTGGTACCTCCAATACATTCTTCAGAGTATTTATAGCATCTCTGAAGTACTGCCTATCAATTGGTGGATCAATTTTTAAACCATTCTTCACTGCACGGTTTATCAACTGGACGAGATTGTGAATGTCTCCAGCCAAAGTAAAGAAGCAGGATCGATAATCAGAAACTGGTGTTCTCCAGACTGTTGTCTCCTTTAGATAAAGGTCCACCAAGGCATTGAAGTTCTCGGGATCAGCGTCACATGTGAAATTTTTCAGAGTTCGATACTCTTCAACGGTAAGGCCGATTTTGTAGTCTTCAAACCAATAGAAGACGTCGGAGCACGTAATCCTCTTGTTTTTTTCCACTGTTTTATAAATTTTATTATCTAAATCGAGATCAGACATTCCATAAATAATAGTAGCTACGATGTATGGAAATCGATCACGGACGATGGAAAGTGCGCTCTTGCTAGTGAATCCTAACACGTTCAACAGATTCATGGTTTTTGCGTCTCCCTTGAATATCTGAAGAGCGACGTTGATAGTGTCGTAAAGTATTCTCGACCCGAATTTGACGATAACGAGAATTTCATCGAGTCCTCTAGTCTTTCCTATCGACATCCAGGCCTCTTTGGCTGTTAAATTGCTCTTGAAAACCGCCACATTCTTGTCGATCTCCAGATCAACATAATCAAGAAGACTTTTAGCTTTTTCTTCAATCTTTGGTATGGCATCATCCACAATCTTTTTTACTTCAGGCAACAAGCCATTAGAATAAAGCGATATCTGTTCATTATCAGTCAAAATTACATCTGTCGATGAATTCATTAAGACGTTAACTTTGTTTATAATTCTCCGAAACCTGGAATAACCAGAAGTCCAGTTGAAGGCAGGCATCCCACCGGCCTCATCGTTTTGAAAAATTGTTTGGAGTCGCACTAACATCGGCTGCTCTTCCCACTCCTTGATGAAGAGACCTGAATTACAAGATATCCTCTCGATTTCTCGAACTACAGCTTTAGTACCTGGACGAAGTTCCAGAGCTTCGCCCAGACTCTGGTTGTATATACACGGCCAATCGTGCTCATTTTTCTGATGATTGCTGATGACTGTGATGTACTGGATAGGACTTTTTTGGGTAAGAATGTCAATGACGTCTCGTGTAACTCCTGGAAGGTTTCTAAGCACAACATCTACGAGGATTTCAGTCTGTGGCATATCTTTTATCACTTCTGGCAGCTTCATTGTATTATTCTCTTTCAGAATGTTGTCCATAACGTTCTCGATGTGGTCGGAGATTGTTGACGCTGACCAGGCTAAAGCATAAAACTTCTGCCACTCGGATTTAGACTGTACATTGAACAGAGGGCTCTCAGCCATATCGAAAACTTTGCACAGCAGACCTACGCTGCAAAAAAAAATTAACGGTTATTCAATTGCAAATAAAATAAACTCCAATAAAGACGTACCTGATCTCCAAGGCATGGTCAAGAGTCAAATTTTTTGACCAAGCCTTCGAAAAATTTTCTTTGAGCTCATCTAAACGCTTAAAGTAGTAGCTATCATCGTCGAATTGAACTAGAGTGTCGACATAGGTGTAGATCTCCATCAGCTTTTCATTAAATGCAGTCCAATTGAAGGACTTCCGGTCCTTGAATGTCTTCTCCTGGAGTTCAGATGTTGTTAAGTTGATCTCTAACTCTGTCTGAACTGCTCTCGACAGCCGACATACGAGCCCCTTCAAAAGAGTTATATTTGATCCTACTGGATAATTCACGAGCTCAAGTGGATTTCGCTCCATACAATAAGATCTCGTAAAGTTGGAGTATTCGAGAATTTTCAGGGTCTTGGTCCTGTCTGTGACGGTCAAGTAAAAAGACTCCAAAAGCTCAGACTCATGCTCACGAACCTGATTAATCCAACTTGTTGGATTTTCTCGCAAATCCTGAAGGATCACATCTGCTATTACGTCCATATTCTCTAAATCCGGTTTTATTGTCATGTACGACAGACTCCGAGAGCCTGTGAATTTCGCGATGCTCAAATGGTAGCCGAGAATGTCGTTTCGTCTTTGAGCTTGGGTGCCATGGAAGATTTGCATCCATTTCTCTGAAAAATTGAAGTCACTCCAGTCTAGCTTTTTCAATGGCAAATGCTCCAGATAGTGAACTAAATTTCTGACACTTCTTATCGAAGAAGTTAAATTAGATTTTTCTATTGTCACCGGTCGAGACAGGGCCATGCTGACAAATGTTGACAGAGTGTTATCAACAATTTGACGGAAATTCTCAAACTCAAAAGAGTCATAGATATCCGTAATGAGTGATTTAGTTTCTTCATTACAAATTAAATGGCGAAGGGATGACGATTTAGTGCCTAGAGTTGCCCAATCTTGGAATATTTTCTTGAAAGTCACATCTTCGCAAATTGCATCAGCAGGAAGTTTTTTCTTGAATGTGTCTATCAAGTCTTCAACAAGATCCAACCGAGAAAACGATTTTATAATGGTCCGATAGACTTCTGTATCGACGTCAGTCAGAATTTTCTTCACGATTTGTTCGTGCTTTTTAGAAATATTAAACATCCGCTCTTGGATCTCTTCATGAATGACTGCAACGTGGTGCGTCATTCGCACGACATTCTCCATCATAGAGATAAGATAGGTCAATGTGTTCATTATCTTGTTTGGAAATACTGTTCTCAGACCATCCAAGATCTCTGTAGCCAGCTCTATCTCGTCTGCGTGACGATCCAGGAGTTTGTTTGTCAACTTTATGCCATCCTGTAGTATCAGGTACACTCCATCCAGTGCTTTGGTTACATCTTCAGAATATGAATAAAAATTCGAAAGCATTTTAGCATCCTTGCTAAGATCCTGCGATAACTCAAAGAGACTCTGAGATGTTTCTTCAGTTTTCTCTCTCTCGAGTATGTCTTTGACAATTACTAAAAGGGAGTTGAGCTTATAGAGTCCGTGGCGTGCAATAGACCAATCTCGATCACCGATGAAAATGGGGTCCATTTTCTCTATTGATTTATTGATGCTAAAAGCGAAATGACACATATAAGAGTCATGCAAATATCTTCGTACATAATGAAAAGGAATGTGCGTACAAAGAGTCGTTTTCTGATATGACGTTAGCATTCGAGGATAAATTTTTAATGATTGAGCACAATTCATCTCCGTGGACTAACAAAGGAAAATGCTATCGCTGTAATATGCGAAGAAAAAGGTGATACTTACAATGAAACATCAATTATCTTGAAGTTCACATCCCTGAAGAGCGAAAGAACCTCGGGAGCCCATTGTCGCAACTTCAGATAACTCGGCACGTACTTCTTGAAAGTATCAAGATCCAAGACTGTATTTATCGCTCGTGTGAGGTCACTGATGAAATCATAATTTTTAAATTTAGCCATCACTCGACTAACGACCTCAAGCAGTCCAGCAAAGTCCAAATGCTTCGCCAGCCGCTCTAGAATATCTGGGATTTTATTTGGATCTAGATTGCAAAGCATTTGAGAGATCGTGAGGAGATCTTCCTCCCTCGGAACAACCAGGAATTGCTTCAAACTCTCAGGAGAGCAAACGATCCCGTCAATGTTCGATGACCCAAAAGATTCGATCAGGTAATAGAGCTTTATGGAGGCTTCAAAAAGGTCATCAACGAGACCATCCCTGACCCCTGGCATCTGGGCCTTCAGTGACCGTTTAACGTCGTCATGATTGTCAAACAAATCACCGAGTTTAATGCCACGATCAAAGATTTTTTTTATCTCTGGTCTAGTGAGAATCTCGGCCATAGACTTGAAGAACTGAACACTCTGTGGAAGAGTTTTCACAGCCGAGAGAATGGTCTCATTCCTGAGAATGGGTTGCAACTCCATCATCAGTGGACCCAGTCTGTAAAAGTTAATTGGTAAGTTTCATTCTCAGGTGCTATAACAATGGATGAAAGGTGCTAATTAGGGACTAACATTGCCTTCTTGTAGGACGGAACTTCCTCATAGTCGTCCAGCGACTCGCAGGGATTTCCAATGCTGCAGATGTAGCTCTGAACGAATGGTAGAAGCCCATCGCGTGGCATAAGCCTTGCGGGAAATTGACACGTTGGATTGTACTCCACATCGACATTGTCCCTCACAGCATAAAGAAGCATAAAAATGACGACCGGCCAGAGAAAGACGAGACCGAGGATCGCCTGCGAGGATATTAAATTCATGCATTATACCAACAGTGACTCGCGATTAAAATAATCTTCTTGATTACAGCCACGAGGAATATAATTTCTTTTGGTATTGCTCAATGCATAGTTGGCCGTTAATGAGAGAGAAGCGAACAACATTACTCAACGAACGTTCATATTCTTTTCCATCACTCTATCGTTAATTTATTTTTCTCTAGCACTTAAAATCTATCAATTATGCGTCCCACTGGCGCATGTGACGACAGACACTTACCGGGCGTCGCTTCCGGACTACGTAATTCTTCCAGAGGAGGAGGCCCAGTTGACCGCCTCCCATCTTCTCGGCTCAGAGCCCCGAAAACCTGCAAAAGTCCGACAACCTAATTATTTGTCGTAATAATCACTTACCATCCCTCCAAATAGCTCTTTCACATTCTTAAAAACATTCCCAACATTTTTGCAGCTTAATACATTTAAATAATTATCATCTCTCGTTACAAATAGATGCTGCAACTCTGCGAGCATAATATCTGCTGCAGGAAATACATATATCGTCGAGGAGTTGAACAGGAAATCATCCTATACCATATCATTTTTTCGACGAGGCGTTATCAAGGGCTATTTATAAATTCTCTGCCATAAAAGAGATAAAAAGAAAAATCAATATCGTGGGTAGGACATTTTAATAAAAAAATAAAAAATTGCGACGTGGTTATTCACTGACACATTGGACAAAATTCCGGGTCGTACAGACTACATTTATTAACACCGCGTGCCCCGGGAGCACTTTCACTGCGGGTTGCAACGATCGCGCTGACTCCCAACAATATAATACCGTCGAGCCCGGGATCGCCGTTAGGTTTCGTAAACAATGCACAACATTCATCGACTGCGTGACTTAAATTCAATGGTTGATACACATGACTACGATCGAACGGTGCCATCATAGGACTCTAGGCGGTATTACACACAAATCATGTCGACAATTATTCCCGTCACGATCGATTGACATTTCCAGGCAATTGAAGGGACTCGAATCAAGAGAAGGATGTCACACTGTTACGCAAATCTCCATAACACGTGGACTATATGTGCTGTCATTGTGAGTTTATTGTTAAAGAGCATTGCTGCAAATCGTTGACTTGATCGCTACAGTATCGCAATGGAAATGAGTTCAGGGTTCAAGGCTCCACGGTCGACTCGGTGTATTAAGTGAAGATTTAATTAATTATTCTCTGGTAATCGCACTATTTATTTTAAAAAACCTTCAATACAGGCTTCTGATGAAGGAGATCAAAAAGTAGCTCCGTGAGAAATACCCAGGGTCAACGTTTGTCTGGCGTATTTTCCCTATGCTGTAATTACATCAGCGACTGAACGAGTGAAGAAAATAGAAATTGATGATCGAGGTCGAAAAACACACTTGGCATACAGCGGTATCAGGTTTTTGCTAAGTCTGCTGCTATTTGACAAGTGGTCCCTTACCTCGAGCCTATCCACATGCAAATGATTCTCAGCTCTTTCAAACTTCACAAAGAAAAAAAAAATTTTTCAAACTATTTAAATAATAGATAATGTAAAAAA
>JABSMT010016177.1:0-17741 GCA_018902335.1 Eumacrocentrus americanus | reverse complement strand
TTTAAAGTCCTGAAGAAGGCCCCTTTTATTAATATAACTAATCACGTGTGTGCTGGATTATCGTCCCGCACGTGACAATCGAATTAAAAGTTTATTTTATTCTTTTACTTTACTTCTAAGGCACTTTATTAAAATTTTATTAGTATATATCTCAATCAAAATTTTAATAAAATCCTTTAATAGTTTAAATTTTCTACAGAGCTTTCCCGCTCTTTTCTCTTTTTTTTTCATTTAAAAAAGCAATAAAAACAGGGGATTGACAACCTATTCAGCCAATCACAAAACTGCCATTCTCGTCCTAGTGCCACCTAGCGGGAAAAATGTGCAAGAACGATGGCGTAATCTCTCCATGTAAAAAAAAAAATGATGATGTCGGTGATTTACTTTGAACACACACTTAGCAAATACAGCTTGAACAAAAAAAAATTATTTATTATTGTAAATTCCCCAATTTTCGAACAAATTCGAAAATACAATGGCCTCTAATGATGTCGACTGGGGTAAATTAACGGACGAACAAGATAGTTTAACTGCAAATGTACGTATAACAATCAATGTTCAACAAACACCCACCGGCGTAACATAACCTCTCATTATAAATTTCGGCCCTGATTCGAAGCTTCTTTTCCGCTTACTGATACCTGAAACCAATGCAAACGAAAGCCGTTGGCATTCCAATACAAATATCGAATCTCGAGTCCTCGGAGATAACGCACGAGGCATAATATATCGAGAAGCATAGTTATTCATCCGTCGACAGTCATTGAGGACGCTATCATAATCATTCTTTCGTATTTCTCAGTGAATATTCACTATAATGGTAGAAAACAATCTTCATAGTCTCCCAAAATATTTATAAACCTCTCTGAGTCAATATAACTACTGATTTCGTCTGTTTTTTTGCTTTAAATAGGTTGTAAACTTAACAATTAACAACAAAAATGAACCAGAAGGTGAGACTAGTTCAAGAAGCAGCGATAATGGCGTTGATGGGCCAGTTTCACCTGCCGAGAAGTCTCTACTTCAGAAAATCATACGTAAAGGTCTCGTGGAGACAACGAAAGACCTGGAAATCCAGCGGAAAGATCCATCATCACCTCTGTACAGCGTGAAGACATTTGAAGCACTTCATCTGAAGCCAGCTCTTCTAAAAGGCGTTTACGCTATGGGCTTCAATGCACCATCGAAGATCCAAGAAACAGCTTTGCCAACTTTATTGGCTGATCCCCCGCAAAATATGATTGCTCAGTCTCAGTCAGGAACTGGGAAGACTGCTGCTTTCGTGCTGGCCATGCTTAGCAGAGTGGATACGTCGAAGAATTATCCACAAGTCCTTTGTTTGTCACCTACATACGAATTGGCAATACAAACTGGAGAGGTTGCTGCTAAAATGTCACAGTTTTGTCCAGATATTAATATTAAATATGCTGTGAGGGGTGAGGAAATTGCTAGAGGTTCAAAAATCACTGATCACATCATTATTGGGACACCTGGAAAAGTCTTAGACTGGTCATTGAAGTTTAGATTTTTCGATTTAAACAAGATTATAGTGTTTGTACTCGACGAGGCTGATGTTATGATAGCTACACAGGGCCATCAAGACCAGTGTATTCGTATACACAAGTAAGTTAATTTATAGCATCATAATTATGATGAATTATACGAGCTTTTATTTTTAACTAGACTTTATCTACAATTTTTAATTTTTCTTGCAGAATGCTACCAAGGACATGTCAAATGATGTTCTTCTCAGCTACTTACGAGCAGGAAGTAATGGACTTTGCTGAAATCATCGTCACGAATCCTTTGATTATTAGATTAATGAAGGAAGAAGAGACTTTGGACAACATAAAACAATACTACGTTCGATGCAAGAATGTAGAGGAAAAATATATGGCGATTACAAATATCTATGGTGTAATTACTATTGGCCAGGCAATTATCTTTTGTCATGTATGTAATTTTTCTATATCTAATTAGACATTTCTATAGCCTATTTAATTTAGAAAATAACTTCAATTTTGTATTTCAGACAAGAAGAACGGCAAATTGGTTGGCAGAACGAATGACAAAAGATGGACACACTGTAGCTATTTTGTCTGGTGACTTGACTGTCGAGCAGAGAATTGCAGTGCTAGACAGATTCAGGGAAGGAATGGAGAAGGTCCTCATCACGACCAATGTTTTAGCTAGAGGTCAAAGGATTATTCATCTTTAAAATATTTAAAAATAAATTAATAAATGTCTTCTTATTCTAAATATCTATTTTTTTCACTAGGAATTGACGTGGCCCAGGTGACCATTGTGGTCAATTTTGATCTTCCAATGGACCAGAGTCGACGGGCTGATTGTGAAACGTACCTGCATAGGATAGGTCGAACAGGACGATTTGGCAAGTCAGGCATAGCAATCAATCTCGTTGATTCTGAGGAGGCCATGAAATTGTGCAAAAACATTGAGCAGCACTTTGGCAAGAAAATTCATTACTTGGACGCAGAGGATGCAGATGAGATCGAAAAGATTGGAGCATAGAATGTCTACCTTTAAGAACTAATTTTTTGTTGACAAACAAGTTTTTTTTTTATTAAATGCGATTATTTGAGTTTTGTATTACACAATTAGGCGTCCTGACCATTAATAATAAAAATTTGATATAAGGTAATTAATATTCTATCTTCTACTGCTTTTGTCCTGGTGAGAAAAGTTATAGGTCTAAAAAAAATAATGAAGAGACTGGAATTCATTTAAAGTTACATTTTATTTAGACAAAGTGAAAAATAAAGAGTAAGGATTAAAAAAAGGAAAAAGTAACATAGAACACGAATTACTACCCTTATTTGGAATAAGTAGTACACAAGAACATTTTTACACTGACTCTCAACAAGATCATTCATTCGATAATGACAAGGAGTAAAAAAACAACGAATTTCTTTATCCTAATACGACCGATGAAACACGCATTGTCCAATCTTAATGTAAGATTCACCATTATCTTTGCATGGAAATGAATCTCCAAGGAAGTAGTCTATGCTCAAGCATCAATGTTTAACCAGAGGACAAGGTAATCGGCATTAGGAGAAGTAGTTAATAACCATTATTAAATTCTCCTAATTATTTGAAAATAACGATTACCTGATCCTCTGATTAATCATTGATGCAATCTTACATTAAGATTGGACGTATTAGGGTAAAGAAATTCGTTGTTTTTTTTACTCTTTGTCATTATCAGGAAGATCATTGCAAACGGCACTTTTCCAAACCGCACTTTGTTTTTTTACATACCTCCCATACCGCCCATTCCGCCCATTCCACCCATTCCACCCATTCCACCCATGCCCATGCCGCCAGCAGGCTCTTCTTTGGGTAATTCTACAACTACAGCCTCAGCAGTCGTGAGCAAAGAGGCTACACCAGCAGCATCAGTCAGTGCAGTACGCACCACCTTCGTTGGATCGATGATTCCCTTCTCAATCATGTCCACGTACTCGTTGTTCATGGCATCATAGCCCAGCTTTCCATCGCAGACCTTGGCAACGACGAGACTTGCATCAACGCCAGCATTGGCTGCAATTTGGTGGCATGGCTGACGAAGAGCGTTCTCCACGATCTGGATGCCAGTTGCCTGGTCAGTGTTGCTTGGTTTCAGGTTCTTCAGAGCTGGAGCACACCTCAAGAGAGCGGTACCACCTGAGAAAATGCATAAAAATATTTATTATAACATTGAATAATTTTTTTTTTTAACAAAATTTATTGTTTAGTGGGTTTGAAAAGTACCTCCAGGAACGATTCCCTCCTCAACAGCAGCACGAGTGGCATTCAGGGCATCATGGACACGATCTTTCTTCTCGTTGACCTCAACTTCGCTGCTACCTCCAACTCTGAGGACTGCCACACCAGCTGAGAGCCTTGCCAAACGTTCTTGAAGCTTCTCCTTCTCATATTCAGACGTAGTGTTTGTAATTTGATCTCTCAAGACGTCAGACCTCCTGTCGATGTCAGCCCTGTTGCCCTTACCCTTTAAGAGCAACGTGTCTTCCTTAGTGATGATGATTTCACCAACTTGACCCAAGTCACTCGCTGTAACATCCTCGATCTTGACAAGATTGGCTTCGTCTCCGAAGACAATACCACCAGTTGCAATGGCCATGTCCTGAAGAGTTGCCTTCCTGTTGTCTCCAAAGCCTGGTGCTTTGACGGCGGCAATCTGCAAGCCAATCTTTAGTCTATTGAAGACGAGAGTCGTCAATGCCTCGCCATCGATGTCTTCGGCAATGATGACCAAGGGTTTGCGCATGGAATTTGCCATTTCGAGTGCTGGAACGATGCTCTGGATGGAAGAGATCTTCTTCTCGCTGAAGAGGACAAGAGCGTCTTGGAACTCGACCTTTGCACCCTTCGTGGAGTTGATGAAGTAGGGGGAGATGTATCCACGATCGAATTTCATTCCCTCGATGACTTCAAGCTCGTCCTCCAGAGTCTTGCCATCCTTGACTGTGATTACACCCTCCTTGCCAACTTTCTTCATGGCATCGGAAATGAGTTTGCCAATTGCTTGATCACCATTCGCCGAGATTGTTGCCACCTGGGCGATTTCCTCTGGAGTCGTCACAGGCTTGCTCAGATTCTTGAGCTCCTCCTTGATTATGTCCACTGCCAACATGACTCCTCGACGAATCTCCACTGGATTAGCACCTTTGCTGATTTTTTCAAAGCCCTCTTTGGCAATTGCTCGAGCCAAAACTGTTGCCGTTGTCGTTCCATCGCCAGCTTCCTCGTTCGTGTTATTAGCCACGTCCTGCACGAGCTTGGCACCAATGTTTTGGAACTTATCCTTGAGCTCAATGCCTTTAGCTACTGTTACACCGTCCTTGGTGATCTTTGGACTGCCCCAGCTCTGCTCGAGGATTACATTGCGACCTTTCGGTCCCATAGTAACTGCCACGGCGTCAGCCAGCACGTCCACGCCTTGGAGCATCAGTGCTCGGACTTCGGCTCCGAAACGCACGTCCTTGGCATACAGACGAGCTTGGAGTTGCATTTGGCGCGATGCTGCGTTACGCATCATTGTCGGTAGTCGATACATCTACAAAATGAATCAAAAAACACGTTTTTAAGGGCCTTTATCAAAGGCAACTAATACATAAGATTGTTTGGTGGAAGTCTGAGAAGATATTAACGATTTTATGGAGTTTTAGAGGCTACTAAAAATACGGGCGTGATGGAACATGGTTATGTTAACCACCGCGTGGACTGAAGACCAAGAAAACAATTTTATTCACTAAATTCAAACTCATGAAGCAATTATATCCATATCACTGAGAATAAATAAGCAAAGACTTATCTATGTTAATTTTCAGGTTAAGTATGACCCAAAATTGATAAAAAATAGGTTCAGTCATACCGGGACTGAACCGGCATCGAATTCCAGTCTCAATTTTCAACTTATTGCTGATAATGAATTAATAATTCTCGATTATTTATTGATAATGTGGTTAAAAAACCTATCTCACCTTTGTATTGTGTGGAATGAGCACAGAAAGACTTCGTAAGTTTCGAGATAAAATTAAAGCTTGTACAAGCGTACACGCACGTTGTCCATCAAGTAAAATGAAGACGAGGCGCACGGTTCTCTCTCGATATCACATGGCCAGCCAACATCCCCCCTTCTGAGCTTGGACCCAACCTAACCTGCCGGAACTTCGATAAATTTACAAAAATTCTATTGATTTACAACGTAATTTGCAACGACCAAATGGCCTAAATCTTCGCATCAATATTTGTCATCATTTGGGACAGCTACATTGAATATCTCTATATAAATTCATACATAAAATGGACTACAAAGAGTCTTTCCATGTGGTTCTAGAAAGTACCATAGCATTCATGACGCAATACCGGCCCGACAACCAATCAAATCCTTCCAAGTTCTGAATGAAATTGACTCCAAAATTATTTGCGGAGTCTCTTGAGCCGATATCTGTTTATTTAACCCTATCAGTCGACATTATCTGAGCAGAGATAAGACGATTTTTTTCTTATTTATACAGTCTCAAAATGGCGCTGGGAAAAATTGAGATCGTATTCGAATATTTAGCTTAAATATTAATAAAATAAGTAAAACTTCTTCTTAATGCATAGAATGGACTATGGACTTTGAATTGATTCAGTTTCTCATTTATGATAACGAGGAAAAAAAAATGATTTTACAACGAAGCGGATGTGGAGAAAAAACGTTGTAAAGTAGGGTTATGAATGGCAGTTAGATATTTATAGGTTATGATTGAACAAAGAGGAATAAAGAAGAACATTTTCAGGGCTATCCGACGAATAATTCATCGAAATTTCTCGAAATATTCGGGGTTTTCGTTCCCTTTTTGGAAGAAATCTAAGGAATCTCTTGCATTCTTAGAATTCTCCGCGTGGCGGCAGCACCGGACAACAATGAATCCGCGTATGAATCAAGTCGACGCATGCGCATTTTACACACATGTGGTTACATAAGCCCTAAAAACGCTGCGAAATCAATGGTCACGTGATGAATGTGGGGGGGAGGGACTCGCGAAGCTTCGAGAAAATCGAAGGAAGATCCCCATTGCAGCGCCAACAGCAGCCAACAGTTAGGTTATTTCCAGAAAGCGTGCACGCGTGATTGCCGGTCGATTTTCTTTGTGCAAGACTAAACCCATTGAAAAATCAAAAAATATGGTGAGTCATGGCTTATCAATGAAGAAAATAATCTCGTTTTAAAATGCCCTCATTCATTAAAATCATTGCGACAACATAAAAATGTATTTTTCTTAATTATTCAACGCCAACGAATTCACAGAAATATTCATAAACAATTCATCTTTAGTCATAATTATGTAATCTTTACTCAATTAAATTTATTTTGTATTTATTGCATATGCTATTATGGATGTTTTAATCTCTATTAACCTCAGAATTTCTTTGAACTTTTTGTAGGCAGCAGCAGCAGTAGCAAAAAGAGTCCTTCCTATGTTGGACAGAGTTCTTATTCAGAGGGCAGAGGCTATCACAAAGACAAAGGGTGGCATCGTCTTGCCCGAGAAGGTCCAGCAGAAGGTTCTCAAAGGAACAGTCGTGGCTGTTGGACCTGGCTCCAGGAATGAGGTATATATCAATTTGAAAACCTTAACAAGAATTAATTTCATATCTAAACCTTGATGTTATATTAATTGTTTTATTGTTTTTTATAGCAAGGACAGCACGTCCCTCTCAGTGTGAAGGTTGGGGACATGGTGTTGCTTCCTGAATATGGTGGCACCAAAGTTCAGCTCGAGGAGGACAAGGAATTCCATCTTTTCCGTGAATCCGACATCCTGGCCAAACTCGAATCTTAATTTTTATGTTCACACTATTCTTAGATTTATGTTTACTAATCACAATAATTTTTTTTAAATGTTAATAAAAGAATCAACTGAACAAAATGCAGAGAAATTTACTGCCTTGATGGCGATTATCGTACTATCACGAATGCAAAGACACTGTTAATTCGATTGAATTGTGTTACTTCTTCCTAAGTCGGCTAGCCTGTAGGTGACATTGTTTCATACATGTTTTCGAATAAAAAAAATCTTTATTCCGTATTTTTCAGTTGCTTTTTTTAATCCAAAAAAATTATTTACAAATAGTAAAGATATTGAGAAACATTTTAGGGAATTTTATTTCAATTTTATGCTCTTCTTTACACTAGCCTTGATGCCAGAGATTTCTCCAGCATAACGAGAGGTTTCTGTCCTCACTTCTCTCACTGCTCCCTTTCTTCGTATCTTGGCTTGGCGATACTTATTTCGAAGCTTCACTCGTGGATTCCTAAGTTCCTTCTTTCTGTGTGGTGTAAGACCCTTATTCTTTGCAATTTGATAAGTGATAGCACGCTTCTCTCCTTCTGAAACTTCGAACATTGCTGGCTCATGCTCGATCTCTTCCCCATTCTCCAAAATCTTGTCTTCTTCATTTACTGACAATTCCTCATCTTCTGCATGGTCTTTAGGCTCTGGAATAGCTACTGAAGCCTTCTTTGTCTTTTCACTCTTCTCTACATCGATTGATTTCATTTTCTTAGATTTCTTCTTTTGTATTACTGAATTGTCAAGGATATTGTATAATGGCTCGCCAGCCTGATTTGCTTCCAGGACTCTTGATACTTCTTCTAAAAGATCTTCTTGTCTCTCTTCCAGTTTATTCAAAAGCTGACGATACTGTGCCAATCGCTTCATAACTGGATGCGAAGCAGTGGCAATTCTTTTTGCTTTTAGCATTAAGTAGAAAGAAATATTGACACAGTAATTCAAAGTCAGGTTGTGTTTGGTCTTCAAAAAATCAATTGCAGGACAGTCAGCAATTTTTTCTCTCTTGACAAGATCGAGGAATGGCATGAGAATGTCTTTTGATTCAGTCAATCGATCTGTAAATAAACATTTAATTATTTCATTAGACATTTTTTTTTCTTTTAACGTTTAAAGCTAGATACTTACCTATAATGTCTGTGACTAGCGGTTCAAATTCAGGATTTTCCTTACGAAACAATTCTCGTTTTTCCCTTTTGCTCATCTGGCTCAAGTCTTTCTTAACAATTTGCATGTCGTCTCCTTCGCCTTCTGCCTCAGCTGAAACTGGCAACAAATCTAGGCCAAAATCTGCATCGTCCAATTGCTCAGCAAGTCTCTGCTGGATCTTTCTAGCTTCTTGCTCTTCAAATTCAGCTTCTGCCATGTCTTTATGGCTTGTAGTAGCATAATCAGCATCAACATAGTCTGCAGAGTAATAATCCCTCTTCTTTTTACCCCAGGCTCTCTCATCAGGCAAATCATCGTCCTCCTCTGGTCGTTCAATATCAGACTCCATGGAATCATGCCCATCATCGTCGTCCATGGCATCTTGCACTCCTAAAACCTCATCATCACTATCAAAGGTCTCTGGAACATGCTTCCTCCGCACTTTCTCCAGTAAACGTCTATCGGAATCCGATAATTCATTTTCACTGCCACTTATGTCGTCGTCATCGAATGACTCCATTTCTCTAAAATCCTGCTTCGACCTAGATATAAAATAAAAATGGTTATTAGTTATTATTTACTCATTACCGGCAATATTAAATAAATAAAAATATTGCATTTGTGGTTATGTATGTTTACATCGACAAATATCAATAGAAATTGTAATAAAATATGCTTTTCAACACTCGATTTCAAATAACTTCGTTTCTATTCGTATTTATAATGTTAATTATTAATTAAAAAATACTTACTTCCGTCTGAAACTCATTTTTATTGCGGTTTAGCTTCACCACGTGGATAATGCAGTACAAAAGCAGAATCCAATCTAACCTTACTCGTATAATCTACCGAAGATCGAACATAACCTCAAAATTCCCAAAACAACGATTACCGGTTAGCACAATCATTGATGGCAGAATAAAATTCAATTGATTGTTGTCATTGGGAATTAATTAAATAAAGAAACAACCATGGTATTTAGATCTTTAACGTTGTTCGCCAGGAATAAGGGTCCTGATGAATTCTGGCGCAAAAGAAAAGTCTTCAAGCTCGTTGCTGTAAGTGTATATTTATGCTTGATGTAGATGACTTTACTTTATATAATAATTACAACGTTTCTATTAATTGACAGCATTTGAGAGGTCGTCGAAGGAACTGTTATTCGCTTGCAATCAGAGGTTTAGCCCGAGTGTTGATGTTTGCTTCTCGAGGAAGGAAATTCAAGCGGATGCAATTACAGGAAGTGAGTATCAAAGAATTCTACAAGTATTCTTTCTTTCTTTCTTTTGAATTAAATAATAAAATGTATATTGTTGTTTTATTCAGCTCTGGGGGAAGAGATTGGATGCAGCCTGTGCAGAACATGGAATCACTTGGTCTGTTATGAAGGAAGGCCTCGTGAGGAATGATATTCTACTGAATAAAAAGGTCCTGGTTGACTTGGCAATCTGGGAACCCAGGACATTCAAATCACTTACAAAACTTGCATGGGCCAGGGCTAGTGTTGATGGTTTGAATATTGTAAGAAAGTTAGGCCCTCCACCTGGTGTTATTACTCGTGGAATGCTTAAATAAACATGGTGTATATCTATTATGTATTTTATTAGAATTATACTTAATTGAAACCAAAATGCCTTTGTGCATCATTAGGCTTTATTGAGTTTGAGTCAGCACATTTATTACTGTGTAATATCCATTAATGTTTTCCTTTTTCTTTTTGAATATATTAACAGTAACAACGATAAAATCTCTTGTTTAAATCTTGACCCTCAAACATTGTTTAATTTGTTCTTTATGGAGTAAACGAGAAATGAAATGTTTTAAATGAAAATATTCGGTCTATTCGAGTGTATGGTACAAGCGAGGATGATGAACGTCTTTTAGTCTCTGCAATTACATTGATCTATTGCCAAATATACACAGCAAAAATGATGAGTAAGGCCGATTATTGCTTGGCATTGACGATTTTAACGAAGTCAGGCTTCAAAGAAGCACCTCCAACCAGGAAGCCATCGATGTCTTTCTCCTTTGCCAAGTCCTTGGCATTGTCAGCAGTTACTGAACCACCATAAATGATTTGTAGACTATCTGACACAGCTTGGCTGACATTCTTCTTGAACCACTCTCTGAGCTTGTCATGAACCTCCTGTGCCTGTTGTGGAGTTGCAGTTTTGCCAGTTCCAATAGCCCAAACTGGCTCGTAAGCCAGTACAACATTGTCCCAGGACTTGATTTTATCGGCAATTGCCTTAGTCTGTCTGAAGACAACCTCCTCAGTCTTGCCAGCTTCACGCTCCTCCAATTTTTCACCAATGCAAGCAATGACCTATAAGAGACAAGAATTGCATCATATCAGAGCATTTTCACTAATGAATATTATATTCTTTAGTACTAAAAATCACCTTTAATCCTGCTTCCAGTGCATGAGCTACTTTCTCAGCAGTTAATTCGTCATTTTCACCAAAGACATTACGACGTTCAGAGTGTCCAAGGATGACATAAGGTATTCCATTGTCAACAAGCATAGCTGGACTTATTTCTCCAGTGAAAGCACCCTTTGGCACCTTGTACGAATTTTGGGCACTCACAGCAATGGTGCTGGGCAAAATACTCTTTGCATACGTCAGATAGATGGATGGCACTCCCACAACTACCTCTGAAAGTGAGAATAGAATTATATAAATAAGTTTTATGAGCTAGTACATGATTTCGAAGGGAATTAGATTGAGACAAAGACATAATTGGAGCAGAAATGAAGGAAATGATATATGAAATGTGTCCTTGAGATTATTGAAGAGTATACTTGATGAATAGTACGTACCTACGTTGGGGTCCAGAGGACCGGCTTTGAGGAATGCAACAATTTCGTCGATTTCCTTCTTTGTGCCATTCATCTTCCAGTTACCACCAACGAAGAATTTTCGTGCCATGATGATTGATTTAATGGAACAATTATTGAGAAATATCAGTGACGAGATAGAGTCTATGGAAAAATCAGAGGTTCAACTTGCCCCTGTGACCTTCACGCTCGCAGTAAGGTGATTCTAATTCCTGGTAGGCCACCACCACCACACGCATCTGGCTACTGCTCTAGTCTAAATAAAGTTCGTACTTTGAAGATTTATCTTAGCAAATATCGACAAATAAGTGGGAAATAATTTTATTCAGCTTGAATATTGATATTTTTTTATGTTTAGATCATAATTTGTTTTAAAATAAACCCATATCGATCGTTATTTTCCGCGGGAATATTAAAAAAATAATTGAAATGTCTTCTGCGCATGCGCTGTCGAAAAGAGCCGAATAACACAATTTTGGATGTTGATTATTTAGAGGTTATGATTTCAAAGATTGTCAATATTATTTTAAGACATCTTTAATGCCTCAATAGGTATGTAAAGTCGATATTATTCAATTATATGTATGTTTATTTATAAATAAAGAATTGTATGTTGAAGAGGTTATGTTTGAACTGCGTGACAAAGACCATAAAAATATGTAGATGTTTTTTATTTATGATTTTGTATTATTTCTAGAAAGAACGATGGTGACAGAAGAGACTACTGAAGCTACAAAAAAGCCTCCTCCAGCATTTAAGAATCCTTCATTTCAAGAACAATTTCGACCGATAAGTATCTCAGGAAAGAAACGAACTTGGCGTTCGTTGAAACAAGTCCTGGCACAAGAGAAAGCCTTGCCATGGCCTGCAGAAGTAGTACACTGTAAGCTCAATAAACATTAACGATTTTTTCAGTTATATATTTATAAAAGTCATCATGTCAGTCTTCTTTTCACATTGCAGATAGCTCTATTAATGCACCACCAAGCTTCAGGCCTGCTAAAAAATACTCAGATATCTCAGGACTCTCTGTAAGTAAAACAAAAGGACACTTATTAATCTATAATTAATATGACAATACTTATGTCTGTTATAGATTTCGTTACAAGTCTGATTTATTTATTTTTTTTTACAGGCACGATATACAGATCCACAAACGAAACTTTACTACGCAACCGCTGAGGAATTTGCAACAGTGCGAAGTTTACCTATGGACATTACTGCTGGATATCTGGCACTTCGTGGAGCTTCTAGTATTGTTGGATAATTAATTCATTTTGTATACAAGCTATTGGACGAAACTTTGATGGCATCGTTTATTTATTCATTTTTTTCTTTAATAAAGAACTGAATAAAAGAATGATGAATAAGGAATAAGAACAGACAATCGTTGTATATTGTTTTCCACATTTTTTTATATCCTTAATATTTTACACGTTCAATCGATCATCATTAAAAAAGCTTGTCCATTATAACTTATTTTACGAACTAAATTTAACGAGGATAGGAAAGGGAATCTTCATGAATGCTATTTCTCGTCTTGCCCATTCGCTATGAATTTGTGTAAGTCGTGTTTCTATTACATTTTTCTTTGATCTTTCGGCGTGTACTTTTTCTAGACGAGAGTAATCACTGGACTTGGAGGATATCCCCACTCGTTTATTCGCTAATACGTTTGACGGCCCTTCGGTGAAGTTGCAAAAAATACTTTCTTTGCAATTTAAAATTCAAACGTTTTGAGGCCCAACCATAAAACTGGTATGGTCACGTAAAAGAGCGTGACAATTACAAGGGTCGCGACACGATCTGAGAAGGTTAAACTTTTATTTAAAGTCGAATTGATTTTTGGTCTTTTATTCACTCCAAGTCTGGTATTTCATCGTCATCACTGTCGGCAGTTTCGCCATCGTCAACTGGGTCAACTAAGTTTTCGAAGTTTGGTTTTTCACCTCCAGCATTAGATAGATATCCCATATTACGCATTACCTGTAACAAAAATAACAAAATATATTGAATTACATTTTTTAATTCTCTTTTATCAATGCCAACTTGAGAGGAAAATTATTTTTCATACGTTTTCTAAGTCACGAGGTTGACCCTCCTCACTCTCGCTCTCACTGTCATCCTCATCCTTCCACTTATTGAAGTCAATCTTCAGCCAATGGAATTTTGTCTTCTCCTTAGTGAGTGTCGGCCAGTATGGTCCATCGTCTTTCTTAATCAAAACTAACTCGAAGAGTCGGCCTTTTGGATTTTTAAGAGTCTTCTCTGGGTCAATTGCTTTGAACAAATTAATGGTGACCTCGTGCTCTTTTCGCTCTGTTCCTCCGACACCTTTGAAGTATATTTTTTCTGGCTCTATTTTGATTATTGGATCTTTGCAGTCCTCCAGACAAAACGTGACAAGGAGGTGACCACTCCTCTGGGCCCACATAACAGGAGGGGGAGTAATCCTGAGAAAAAAAAAACATTAATAATTCAGTAAAGAAAACGGACTTCCTGATATTGCTGAATTATTTAATAAATTAAGGAATGAATAAATCTTAATATTTTGTCTGTACATTGTGTCTAACTGAACAGATAAATCGATTGGCACACACAAGAAGCACGCGGTCAGTTGTGCAGATTTTTAGGTTAGGAAACCGAGACAATTGATGAACATAGAATTGCGAGTCATTAACAGGAAGTAGATATGATAATTTTTTATGACAAAAGAAATAACTAACGAATAAAGATATAAGACTCTTGAAATTTGATATACATATATACATATACAAGCTTCGAATTCAGATAGCTAGTTATTCATATAAAATCAACGACGCACATTGATTTAGCTGAAATCGTAAGAGATGTACCACGCATCTCATGTTACGAGATGCCTTTCAACAGCGGCGATACATTCACCAAACCGGCAATGTTCGAAAAACCCGAAAATCCCCTCTAATTTCGAGGTTAAGAATAACCAATATCATAAATCATAAATTGCATTATCCAAAAGCAATTGGCGATAGTTGAGAAAAGACGCCGGTTTTCCAGAAACTTCAGGAATCAATAAGACTATTTTTCAACATGGCGGCTGCGTGTGTTTCGAATGCCACGGGGGCGGCACACACGATTCTTAATTGAATTACCCCAATTATGATCAGCTCATTGACTAAAAAATAACTCTTTCATCATCAAATTACAATTACAAAGGTGATTTAAGGCGAATTTTGATCTACTTACTGATTTTCTTGGCTCATTTTACCACCGCGGCTTTCCGTTACGAACAAGAAACAAACACAGCGCAGTTACGTATCGCGCCGAACTTTCATTCGAGAATGACCAAAAGCGAGTTTCGAGATATCTCGAGGATCTGCGTCTCGATTAAAACAGTCGAAGCCAACAACCAATAGCAGCATTGCGCGGGAATGCAGCGCATCCGGTCATGAAATTCAAATATCCAAGATGGCGTCTACCCTTAACCGACCAATTCTTTTCCGGCTTTAACCATTTTTTTTATCAACCATCATTACTTCCCAGGTCTAAAAAAATGCTATAATTCATTATCGACAGTCTTACAATATGAAATCATCGTTATTATTCCTGAAACAAAAGGTAAAAACATTTTTTTTCCGTTATTAACCTCTATTTTTTCCGAACGTCCTTCGACAATGGGGAAGGAGAAGGTTCTCGGTGCGAAGAGAGAGGAAGTGGAGGAAGGGATATGGCACCTCTACCTCCTCGGCATTGTATATAGAAGAGATTGTAGGTCACATCGACATCACCTCGGCCTATGGTGGGGCATACCCTTCTGCCTTGGTGGCAGCCACGAACTAACTGGACATGCAGACGGTACACCAGTCTCTTTCTCCTGCTGTTTCGATTCAGGTGATAGATCTGCCGGTTTACGCGGCTCAGTCTCCACTTATTATCATTATCTTACACTTGATACTAAAACAAATATTTCCAGGCACACGAAATTGAATTCAAGCGAATTTTATCATCACATCCGACACCTGATAGGATAATATTGATGGAGTCCATCACTGATAATGCTGAGATAAGAGTAGAGAGTCTCTATCTATCTTAGTGCTTGCACATGTGACTGTGACGTTTTGAGTGTCAGTGCCAGCGGATATAGTGGACAGACAGGGGGAAGAACCGGCTTGTCTGAGGGATAAATCAACACAGAGATATTACATAGACTTACAGGCAAAAGGAAGACAATTGTTGTTGGTACTTCCGGGGAGGTAGCGAAATGATGAGAGTTTTAATTTTCAAACTTACATGTTAATGGGAGCATCATTAACGCCATGTCGACGAGCTCACTTTTCTACAAGGACAAATATGCTGTAAGTCATTGAATTAATTTAGGCCTCAATGATTCCTTATTGAGAGATGCAAGTAAAACACATTATCATTATCGTAAATACCATTTGTAGAGGGACTTAGAGAGAGAGTTTCACTTTGACTCTATCTCCACGGTTTTTCCTCAACCTTTCTATATATACAAGCAGAGAGTTTTAACAGAAAGAAATTTATTAGATATTTTTGGTTGGCTGTTCTTGGATATGATGTATTGTTATGATTATTGTGTATATGTATTGAGCGGGTAAAGAACGACTGAAGGACGTTGAGATGAGGAAGAAACATTGATGATGAGTTGGGTGTGCCGAGAAGTCGATCATGTCGATTGTTAGTCGTATGAGTCAGAAAATTATTTGTCAGCAGAAAGCTATTGTAGGAAAGTAATGAGTAAGATTCATTGATAATCTCTTCAATTTATTTTTGTCTTTGTACATATATATATTTAATGAGTTCATAACGAGTTTTGTCGTTACAATGAAGATGTAATTGTTGATTCGTTCAGGTGATATCTGCGAACCGAAATAAACTTGCGCGATAGCTTATCAGTTAAAATTCTCATTCTCTCGAGTTTCACAACAATATAACACAAGAAGGTTTTTTAGTGGAACGAATGAAACAAGAAAAATCTCGTTGCATGTGTAGATACACTACATTCGTTCAATTAATTATGCAGTTTCATTACGTAACTTCTCAATTGACTATTGGTGATATCTCTCTATTCTCTAGATATATATTTCTTCGTGCCAGAGAGTTCGTGCCATGCATCGAGAGGTATATTTCGAGTAAAATAAGAGAGATCACTCTTCAGCGGATGATTCACAGCATGTATGTTTTTTTTTCTCTGTGAAGCGCTCACGCGAATATCCATGTACTGTAAGCTATAAAATCAGAGGTGATGTGTACTCATGCAATTTTTAATCGTTAGTTTCCATTTCTAGTGGCATTTGATTATAGATTAATTAATTCAATGGAATAAAAGTCTTGAAGAACTATTTCCATTGCCAGCAAAAAAAATATTTTATATGCTGCTAAACAATTTTTTTTTAAAGTAGACTATGGTTATTTAACTTTCCTAAAACGTTTGGAGAAACTTTGAAAGAATAATAGACGACTACCTCTATTATATATCTGTTACAAGGCTACTAAAACGTGCATGTTCGTTAATTGCTCGTCCCCTTTCCATCACCTTTCGTCATCGACGACGACGTGGGCGAATATACAGTAGGCGGACAATTATTCTTCGTCATTTTTAACCTGCACATCAAGATTATTAACACTATTTAACGATATTTAAAGAGTTCAAAAGTCTCAAAAAGAAAGATTAATCCTATTAGTTAAGTAATAGAATGAAATTTAGTAATAGTTTCACCACAACGAAAATGAAAGTTATTTTCAATATAAAATTACTTTAGTGGTATGGTAATAAATAATAAATTATAGATGATGATGATGATGGTCGACACACGACGGCGAATGTGTCGAGAGGCGGCGCTTTCATGTAAACAGCGGAATTAATATGTTCTACGTAGGATATAAGAAGAGCGAGCGGATTGCCGTTGCTAGAGCATATACAAGAAAAGTAGCACTTGTGGTTTTTTGTAAGACCCGTTATTTCCCCTCTTGCACACCTCTCTCTGTGTGTACGTGCATCTATTCGTCTATACAAGACCACCAAGCTTATAAGCTTCTAGACTATAGAATGAATGAGATTGGCTTTCTTGGCTTTGCGTTTAGTCCTACAATTAAAGTTTAGTATGACTTACAAAAAGAAAAACTATCTTGATATAGCTAAAAGACGAAAAAATATTTATATCGATTTGTAAATGTTTCCAGAGTCTATAAAGTTGCATTGAAATGGATCGAGTGCTTCTCACGAGTACACTATTTATTTTATTAGTTGCCTGAGAGAAGAAGCAGAGATACGTCGGATTGGCACGTAATGCCCGTCGCGCAAAGTTCAACCGGCTTTTATTTGATTACATAATTATTGGATAAGAGATTATGGACTATAGAATATCTCTTTCTCGCTCGTT
>JABSMT010016066.1:0-17744 GCA_018902335.1 Eumacrocentrus americanus | reverse complement strand
TGTCACATCTCACATAGTTTTCGAGATATAATCAATTTTGTCAAAGGTTTTAATGAAAAAGTTATCTTGACTTATCCTCTTTTACCGCTTCACTACTGAATCGCCTTTTTCGATGGTACTATAATATAAAATATATCATAAATTTTGCCTTACTATTTCATTTATCGTAATAAAATCGTTTGAGTTGAATTAAATTAAGACAGTTTTATATGATCCAGAAAGACAACACTTTCGAAATTTGCTTTAACTAGATAAATCAAAAATTTCAGCCAATAGACATCTAGTGATAAAGTACATGCAAGTAATTTACAGTACCTCATTTAATCCTACGTGTGAGACAGTTAGAGCATAAGACTTGTTGGCTTATATGAAGTTAGTCACGAGAATACGAATCATGGTGATGCATCGTGGTTGAGCAAGCGTCCCAGCAAGACCTGTTTGGGGAATTCTAGTGGTCGACGAACGAACCGAGCTGACTCGAGGGGATCGTGACCCGGTGCATATAGTGTAGTGTACCTAGCCGATGTGCATGTATGAGGAAATGCAGATAGAAGGGGGCGAGAGAATGAGCAAAACAATGATATCGAAAAACGCCGGGGAAATAAAATGAAATTGTCTGCGAGCGTGGGAAAATATGGAACGATGCTCTCTTTTCGTTTCGGTGATTAACGGCGATGGATACTGGAGGCAGAAAATGAAAAACACATTCGTTTACGCGGGATACAAGCCACCTGAATTTTGCACAGAAAATGTTCGTTCAATTACTGTATAGCATAATCCAATATAATTGACAAAAACAACATTTAACGCACATAAAATGTGCTCTAAACGTTTTATTTTTGCTACGAATGTCTATTCTTTCGGGTGAATTATCTAACCAGACTAGTTGAGCTTGCTCGCCAATTGGAACTGCGAAAATTGGAAATAAAACCAACATCATCAGGATCCAGAGAGAATGTCCCCTTTACAAGAACTTCTAAACGCGCGAAATCGAAGTTCCAGAAATTTTTGAACTTACGACGTGCTTTTCCAGCGCATCGACGACGCAGGATATTTACGCGACAGTCGTTCCGCAAAGAAAAGTTCGTTTTTCTTTGTTCCATCGAGCACGACGAACTTGCTCCCAAACCGATATCTCGTCTCATTCTCGGTGGAGCAGCTGATTCAAGGATCATGAGTAGAGGAATAACACAAGATTGCGGGTTTGCAAAACGAGGTAGCGACGCCGCTGCTGCTGGAAGAGTAACTCGAGAAGAGAAGAGGGAGAAGAGCAACCAAGTGGAAAGAGGTGGAGTTGCGTCAGACCGGCCACTATACCTACCCCCTCGAGCTCGCGCTGGCGGACGTCGTCGTCGTGCAGCCGCCGGCTTGCCGCTCGCGTTCTCACGGATTTATGGATTTCATTATTGTCGGGCCGTGGTTGGTTACGCCGAGGCGCACGAAGGCGTGCAAAGATGGGGGGAGACAGTCAGGCCGAAGTCGCCCACGAACTTAAACTCCGTCCGAGTTTGCATTTTACGAGCAGACGGCAAGTAGTTTCCGAGGAATTTCGTCGCACGTGAAACCGAAAGCTCCCATTCTCCGTGAAGCTTCTCAGCTTATTCTGAATCGAGACAGTAGACCCGGTCAAACCGCTATTAGAGAGCACTGCACAGTGGGCGGGAATTACTCGGGCTTTCGTATGCCGGACATCCAATCCTGCCTCGTACAATACGTACTATATGCGCGACATTCCAGGATAGCGGCAGAGAGAGAGAGAGAGAGAGAGAGAGGGCTCGTACGACACGACAGCAAGATGGTCTTGCAGGGCGAGACGAGCGCGGATTGAGCACCGTTCGATAATTAACTGGGCTAGTGTAGCCACCGATGATGGCGGCACGCGAACAGTCCCTTTTGCTCTTGCTTCCCACCGCGCAAATTTCGGACTATACCTATCTATACAGTCCAGGCCGTATGGTTTGTGTTCCGAATGTACACTGACAGTAAACTGCTAACGACGACGAGGAGGGCTGCTATACACCTAGAAGGATCAGGATATACGACACACGTAACATGTAGCCAGCGATTATATCGGAGGCATTCCATAGTCATCAGCAACCTACTGTGCAAAGGACGACGTGATTAACGGATACATACCCTGCGAATGATCACTATTCAATCAACGAATCATTATTATACATTCGTGGGGAATATGAGTAATTCCTAGTGTAATTCCCCCCCGCGAAATTAAATCAATTGTCCCGAGGATTAAATTTCAAGCTCCATACGCGCTCGAGCTTGCGTATAATCTCAGAGAATTTCCCTGGTTTCAATCTCTATCTTGCTTCCTCTCTTTGCAATCCGGCACAGGTTTCGTGTAGTGGAAACAAACGACGCACCCAGAAGGGTCTACTGTGTATATGTGTTCATGTATACCTACTGGTGGGTATGCGCGTGCATTAAGTCCTCGCCTAGATCCTCCCTGCCACCTTGGTTGTCGTCTCAAAGCTTCGGACTATCCCAACAACGATCTAACGTAAGCGAGCGTGTCCCGTCCACGCAATGTTAATGATAAGCGAATAATGATAACGGCATCAAGTCTTCCTCGGCGTGTTCTGACTGCAGCTTAGTTTGTTCATACATGACAGAGGACGGGGTTTGAGTCTCTCGGCACTGGGTCCTCCGGTATTATCACTGCATAACACGTTGATGTAACTCATCCTCTGCTCTCCCAATGCGAAACAACAGACAATTGTTTCTAATCCTTCCTGCGTCTCTAGAGTTATTTGCATCGGTGGAACGGATTCAACCAGCGTACTCAAGTAGAAATTCACGGTAATAGAATGGCAAAGAATTTATTCTTGGGTAATTCGTAAGCTAGGCAGCGGAGAGAATTTTCCAACGGAGAAAAATCTATTCCTCCGCGTGCCGTACATAAATAACAAAGTTTCGAGAGTTAAAAAGTCGAGAAGAAACGATGAAGGGTGTGGGTCGATGTTCACCCTCTCTCCGATTCGCGTGAGTACCGACAGCAAGCTCGAACGAAAATTTATAGCCACTGTACCTGCTCCTTCGCCAGCTCTGCCATTGGCCTCTGTGTGTAGCAGCTAAATTCCACGGGGTTCGTGTAAACAAATAAGCGATGAACGTGCAACGCCTTCGGCTGCAATCTTATTACGCTTTTCACCGAGACACTGAGGCATACTGCAAAGACTTTTTGTTCCTTGAGGGCAACACTCCACGTTCATTTTGACGATAAAACATAATATACAGAGAGTCAGGAGAGGAAAGTTGTCTCATCATCATGACTTTCGACGTGTTAACTAACAGTGTTTGGCTAATTTTTCCTTCATCACGGAAGAACATTATCCGGCGAAGCGAGAGCCGAGAGAAATAGGGTCGATGAGACTTTTCTATATGAGGGATATCGTGGAACACAAGATTGAGGAGAAACGCCGAGTTAAATCGACGCCTCGTCCCGTGTCTCTTTGGCGGTTTCTCGGCAAAAGAATCCCCTACCTACTTCAATAATTTTCACCGACACCCTCAAGTTTTTTATCACAGTCACTGGCTAAATAACAATCACAAACTGACTACCACAATATGAAATAAATTGACTTGTTGAAGACTTTTTTTATGTACTAAAAAAATAGGAAAATTTTAGGTCTCCAAAGTCTTACATTACTGGTTTTTTTTTTGACACCACAGGTGTAGAAAAGTAAAAACTTATAAGAAATACCAAGTCAGTAACAGCTGTGTATAAGTGTTGAAGCCATACACAATAGAAGAAGAGTTTCTTGGCAACCGGCTTAGAGGCAGCGGTCGTATATAAACTCAGGCAAACGAAGCCTCCTCGTTCTTATTCCTCGTGCATTCGATCAACAGAAGACCCCGCGTCTGGACTCTTCTGAGCGCAAATGAAAATTCGCCGAGCCAACTACGCAAGACTTTGTGGACGCGAAACAAACAAGCCGACACGACGACTTGACTCACTTCTGTCAGAAGTGGAAAGGATGTGACGAGTGAACAGGATTCAAGTTGACTCAGGTTTAGTTCCCACTGCTGTCGTAATTCCGAGTTTGAACCCCATTTCGTGTGGTCGTAAATGAGAACTATTTAGTAGGAAAGTGTGTGGAGAGAGCAGTTCATGATGAGTACGAAAGTAATAGCAATATAGTGAAATATGCAGGATATAGAGTTTATGAACTCTCATCGCTTTGCAATCAGAACTCAGTAATACTCTTGATGGACGCAACCAGCGCCCTCCACACTCTCGTCTGTATGAATCCAATTGGACACTGAGGATAAAATATATCTGTACATGTACATTTCCCATTTAAAACTCAAATATTTGGTAATGAATACTGTGGTTTGATGAGAGACGGGTCGAGACTATGCTGTTAGTAATTGCACTGGAGCATTTTAATATTTCAGATTGGAAATATTGCGCAACGAATATAACTCGTTACACCATATTCCCGGCCCACTTGTGGTTATTCAACCTCAAAATCTACACATCATGTTCCACATGTCCATTTTTCACTTTGATATCTATTTTTTTTATTTCTGCATTGATGTGTGGTTCAATAATTCCCTTTTGAGAATTATTCTATATTAAATCGGGATTGATGTAATCCGTCCGAATACAGGATTCTCTTCAGTGAATGAATGCCATATTTCCCCGATTTTTCCAATATCATATAGAATTAGAAAATCCTAGTTTTTGTTTCTTTTTAAAGAATAATTTGCAATGAATTCTTGATAATTAAATGCTCGACAGTTTGGGAGAATTTTCTTGAATGTGTCCATGAGAGTTAAAATGGAGGGTGAAAGGACTGAGTAGAGAGCGAATGAGCGCCAGGGAAAGATCGCCCAGGCAATTTGTCAATCCGAGCCAACGCGCCTGGTCGCCCGGGAGCGCTTTAATCGACGATCATTTACTCGCGAAGCGCCCTCTTCTCTCTGTTCCATTTTTTTAATCTTTTTTTTTCATCAAGGGAGCAAACGTGGGTGTCACGACAAAGCGATGGTCCAACGATACACCCACACATCTCACCCTCCTGATTGACAAACCTGCATCTTTTTGGTCGCATCAATTCTAATTTATTTTATTGGAAGGCAATAACTGAACATTACCATTTTCTGAACGGTTATCTCTACCAGCTGGAGATTGCAGATGGCGACTGATAACTTCTCCACTGCGATGACCGAAATGCACGACCGATAATATGTGAGCGACAGTCAGTTGGATATCACCGCAGAAAGGGTCGAATTAGAGGAGATCGAGAGTGTGCACATATAGAACCATGTCTACGAGGCCCCAATGCCAGCATGAATGTCGACGAAGGCTCTCGGCGAGTAAACAGGCGACATATTGCCTCCGGAAAGTATAAGAATCTCCGACGAAGTTTTTAATAACGTTCGTACGTGACTCGTATCCAAAGTCTGTTCTTCTCTTCGTCTATCTCAGGTCATGGAAGATCAGAATGGAGGATATCTTCAAGACGACCAGCTCTCAAGAAAGAACTGTGTAAGCAGGACGAAATGAAATTTCCGTACGACCGAGCACGCGGATATGTATTGAAGAGATCAAAATTCAATGTGTCTATAACCATTAAAATTTACTGCATTCATCAGACTGTCAATGTCGATAGAGGACAGGATAATGACGCTAATTATCGTCGTATTGTTTGCACTAGAGATATGATGATCGACAACAGGATGAGCTGATGCGTCCAAAGGGCTTTGTGTACACAGCGAAGTGAAACGGGAGATGTAGTCAGACTGAGGGAGAGGATTGGAGAGGGTGAACTGAATCGATAGGAACATTGTTAGACAGGGAATGTGTCTGTCTGTAGAGCCGGTACAGTTATCGCCTGAAACGTTCGTTATCGCGCGAAAAAAAAACTCACGACGATCATATCGATCCATTGTCGATTGGACAGGAAAGCGAGGCAAGGATATACTCTCGAGAGAATACGTGTAGAGATCTTTGTGATGCTGAGACACGAAAAATCGAGTCTGAATACCCCTTAATGGCCCCTCGACATATTCCAACTGGCCAAGTCGAAACGCGCGGGCACCGCACCCCTGGGCGCTATCTTCTCTCGAGACTCGTAAAAGCCCCATCCGTTTGACTTACGTCCTGTCGTTCCTTCGTTATTTCGGTCCTCGTTACCATCCCGATGGCCGGATCCTGGCACAGCTCGTCCTCGTTTTCGTATACATAAGTGCGTTTTTCTGCAGGCAGAACAACTTTTATCTTCGCCTCTTACGGGATATGTGAGTCACATTCAAGTTGAATTATTGCAAGATCCGTCGATTCGGAGATTGCAAAATCAATGATCGCAAAGTTATGATGGCTTTAACTTGCACGCGATTCGATTCCAGTGGCATAAAAAATATATATATCTATACATTTGGAATCCTTTAGAGAGCTCTGGAATGGATATAGTAGTGTCAGCTGGGATTTTTCGCGTGGATTTCGAGGTTTGGACGGAGAAGAAATACAAAGTTATGGGTGCAAAGGGATGACGCGTAATGTGATCATCATACTGGTGGCCCCCGCGCGAGTTGCCGCTATAGGAACAAAGGACTCACTGTGTCACTCGTAGAGTGAGAGACGCGAAAGTTTTGGTAGAACGTGCAGCAAAAGCAAATCGTCGCGAACGTTTTCTCAAACTTCGTTTCCATACCCTCTCACGACGCCTCTTTGTCTTTTCCCTTCCGTTTGCCACTCTGTGGACAATTGCATTCAGTGAGAGCTTCTACTCTCTCTCTCTCTCTCTTTCTCTTACTCTGGTGATGAAGAAAATGAGCGTGATGAGAATTTTCGTGTTCAGGTTATGCGTTAGACCCGCGATTACAATGAAAAGAAATGAATGAAAAAATTGGAAAAATAAATCTAGAAAGTAAATGGATCCTCCCAAGTGTGTCGTCGTTATGAGAATGAGAGGGTGAAAAGGAGGAAAAAATAACAGAGACCAAGAGGAGGAAAAAAATGAATACAGAAAGGCCGTTTATTGTGTGGCCACTCATTAAACTACCACGTTTTTGTATATATACGTTCGAATTTGCTTTTGCATTCCTTCCACTTTTCTCTCGTCCTTTTTCACGCAAAAAGTCTTCTCGCGCTACCGCTGTACAACTATCACAAACCAACGGAGTGTTACAGTCAAATCTGCTCGCCTCACGCTCTGCCTTCTCATTCTGTTTTGTGTCGCTTTTCCTACTAATTATTTTAATTAATCTCACGCTCCACAGCGCCGCCACATTGTTGAATTGCTCGCACACCGATGATTCGCCACTGCAATTTCGAGGACTCTTGTCGCCTCTCCAACAAAATTGCGTGCACACAGGTGAATGAACACAAATGAAGGGTATTGTTGCTCATTATTTTCGTCCTTACAATTATATTTAAAAAAAAAAATTAATCTTATGACGAAATTTTTTTGTTAACAAAAGATTGCATCGTGTCTGATCCTTGTCTTGAGGTCTGACTACATTTTCAAGAGATGCTTGAGCCGAAAATTGCCAGACCTCCATTGCGATTCAGCACATTTCTTCGTGTGCAAGAGAGATGAAAAAAGAGAAGAGGCGGTTCTTCTATATACGCGGAGGGATTTCAACAATTTATCGAGTATCTTTCGTCTGAACTACATCGAGGCCGCAGGGTATGTGTTCCCACCCGGGATAAGAGGGTAAGGCGATAGATGTGACGGGAATGAAAACCGCAGGTGAATTAAGGCGATTGAAACCATATTATTTACGTCGGCCATGTTTTTCACTGTGATAAATGGAGCAAGTGCCATGGAATACTAATGAAGAGTGCACAATGGCAAGATGGTTTTTTTTTCTTCTTCCTCCTCTTTTACGTCATAAAGTGAGACATCATCGACGATGCAATATGAGAGGGCTTAGGAACTTTTCGTTCTCCGAACCACGAGCAACTTGTCGAGACACTTCAAAGTCCTGAGGCTCACGTCAGGAGTTTGCTGAGGCTACTTTAGGCTCGAGTTCGTTTCACGTCACACACCGCGTTCTTTGTCCGGATGTTTACTTTATTACGAAAAGATCGACGTAGTGGTTGTCATAACCTCTGCATAAAAGAGCGAAAACATCATCATGAATGAAAGTTTTGTCTATGATTGATAAAACTTATCACAGAATATTTTATGCTTGTCAGCGAGAAAAACTGAATAAAATTTTATGATAATCAAGGCCTAATAAATAATGCCTAAGTAAAAAACCTCAATGTTCAAGAGTATTTCTGTATTGCTGTAAAAACATTTTTTTAAGAATAGAAAGAATAATGGATCATATGGATAAATGATATCGCAAACGTTTAACTAACATGGTTATCTTGTTTTATTGTTGGTAGACGATAAGCAGCAGCTTGAATAGACCTCGTGGCACAAAGTCAGACAGTTTGCCGAAATGAATTGTAAAAGTTATGTGAAATTTCTTTTCTCTTTTCTGGCTCTTTTTCGTGATAATTAAGAAAGCATAAAGTTGACTCGGTACACTCTCTCTAGCTCTATACCATCGTATCTTGAATTGTTCTCGTGGAGATGCGTTTTTGCGGAGAGAAAAATACGTTCGTTATCCAGAAAAAGCTGTCTGGCGGCTGGAGAGTGCGCGCAGCGATTACGGGGACTATAACATCTCGTTATACCAGCGAGCTTATAATTCGTACCGCAATTCCATTTTGCGAGGGTTCCGGGATTGTGAGCAGTCTTTTGGAGAAAAGCATGCACTATATGCACCCGTATATAGCGAATAGGACAGAGTGCAAGAGAAAGTGAGGTCGGGTTGCGGATGCTCGGAACGTCAGTCGTGGTATACAACGTACGGCAGCCGGTCCCGCGCTCTCTCTACGCCAGATGCTCTCGCAGAAGAAGAAGAACGGCGAGGTAAATGAGTTTTTATTTATAGCTAGCCTCGCGTGGAATTATCTGCTTATCATTCGTTCAAATGCTCCTGCCAGATACGACTGCGGTTTTCCGTATAGCAGGGACTTTTCCAGTGGGACTTATCCAGTCCCTTCCTGATCATGTATCAGTAAGACCCATTCCCTTCCCTTTTCATAAACCACATCCCGTGATTTACTACAATATATAATTTAACTGGATTTGTACACACCGCAGCGGCAAAATATATCCAAGTGTCACCGTATCATGTCGTAAACTCACCTAAAACAAAGAAAAAATAACAGATTATTGACAGAATTTCAGAGCTTGTGAAAACAGGCATACTACATAATTTCTAGGTAATGTTATATTTAACTTGGCAGAATCGATGCTGCACATCGATGGATGGAACATACAGAATAAATTTGAGGAAAAGAGAACAGCGCGTTCTACTGACCTCATCGTCGGCGGAGAGAACGACGCGATGACGCCGCCTAGATGACCGGCTTCTTCCGGTCTTGTAAATAGGTAGGTGGAGCCACACGATTGCTCGCTCGGCTAGCGCCGCTTGAAATGAGACGGAAACGCAGCGCTTACCGTTCGTCAGGCTCTATTACTCCCATTAGCAATTTCCATTTCGCGACGAGGCAAAAGTGTGCAGAAAAAAATACCAGAGAGAGAGAAAGAGCCATGAGCTAATCTCCAAGTTTTAACAGACAGAAAAGAAGAACCTAAAACGATCTTTTGGGATTACTGAACTGTCCAAATTGCCAGACGAAAATGTCCTCTTTGAAATAGTCTAGCAGAAAAAATTGTTGGACATAACGAGGTAGAAAAAGAATCACGAATTCTGTACGTATCAGGAGTAAAAACCGAGCTCCCTAATCAAGTGGGTTCTGGGGACACGATCTACTGGGAAAGATTGGAAATTAGCTGAGGGTTACGTGATCCCGAGCAGGACCATTATCGCATGAGATGACTTTTGTGCGCGCGATACCAATTTTAAATTGTACCTGACCGGGGTTCCCTAAGGCACGACGCGTCACCCGCCGCAGAAGATAATATGCACGAGCTCAGAGGCACAAAGAACGACACTGCTCATTGGCACAAGGGGAGCATAGTAGTGAAGAGAAGAAGAGCATCAGTGGGAGTAGAAGCTTAAAAAGTAATTACTGCTGAAGAGCGCCTGCTGGTTAAAAATTGGCGTACATAAAAAGTTTTCTAATTTCAGAAGCCAAGGGGACGACGCGAGTGAGCGCCAGCAGCTTTTTTTCCTTTCGCTTTTCCTCTTGTATATTAGCCACTCGAACGTATAGACCTACACGATAGCATATCGTGTTGTACGAGGAGCTCTGCGGAGAGCGATGATGGTAGTGGTTTGCATCCGGTCTCTTTATCGAAGAACCAACGGAAAAAAGCTTCGAAGCTTGTATTATGGAGATCTTCATAATGGGCAAGGACGGGCAGCAGCGCTTGGAGGATTATGTACACGTTCCAAAGTGTATGATACGATCCATAGTAGGAATCGCCTCGATTTGATCAAGAAACTCGTGTTGCAACCCAGGATGTGAAAGGAAATTTTTTTTTAACAATGCTTAATTTACCTTTAAAACGCCCTGTTTAAGATAAACCAAAACGATTGTCAAAATGTTTATTAGTTTAGGAGTTAGTGCCGAAAACAGGATTTTTTCGCCTCACTAATACTCTGGGTCTATCTGTAACCGTTTAAGAAATATTTACGGTAAAAGGTCACCAGAACGTGCCGGCCGTGGCAATCTAGCGCTCCCTTTAGAGACACGTTAAAGTGCCTCGATTCCATTCCTATCTAGGGATCCTGTGGGAGAAACTAAGTGCATTGTTACGCTTGCTGCTTTAAAATTATTAAAATTTAAACGCACATTACACGTTCTTATGATGCTTGTAATAGTTTTCCAAGAGCTTTGTATAGTGTGTAGAGCCAAGCAAAGTCGTAGGCACCATTTAATAGCCAGGTGGAGTACATAATACGTTGGCAGCTTAATCTCAGAATCGACGCGCGTGCAAACGATGAGGATGAGGAAAAATATATGATGACAATGCCGAGTTGGGAAGAGGTTTAAAATTTCATTCCCTCACTCTTTACGCCTCTCTAACTCCTCTCACGCCGTGAAATTTACAGCCGGCTGAATCCGGCGCGTCATTAAGCACGTTGTTTCATAATTCAAGCGACACGCCGAGAGCAACATATCCACTAATACTACTTCTCCTTTTACTTGTTTGACTCTCCCTTTTCTGCCCTCATTTTCTTTTTTTTGTCCTCTCCTACTTCTCATCGTCCTCATCATCCTCGTTTACTCCCCTTCAAGCGTCTCTTCATCTGGCGCAGTAACTAAAGACTGAACACAGCAGCGACGGCAGACACGATATACCGGCTAAACATCAGAACGCGGATTTTAGCGTAAGCAAATCGGATTACACGACTGCGTTCATCGTAGTCAATGGTGGGTTAGTCGTGCGATTTTACGGCGATTCTGGGATCCTGAGCGAGCACATTGAAGACATACGGCCGTGCGACGATGATTAACGCAAAGAAGCAGAAGCCCTTGAGAAAATAATTTTAGGAGCGACCCGAATTGCCGGTCCATGGAGCGGTTAGGTACACTAAACCCAGGAGATGATGCAGTAGAGTCCATTACCAAGAAGTTGGGACACCTCATCAGAAAGTCGTTAGGCTATCCCTGGTACTCGGCGCTGGCTTCAACAGTTCGTGCGAGAGATAGAATATAGAGGTATAGGATCATGCACCATAGACAGACACACTACACCTCTTAATGCAGATTGATTCCACTATGTGAACTCTTGGGATCACGTCGCTCGTGACTTTTCTCGTGCTTTTTTCCAGTTTCGTTATAAATAACGAACCCTGCCGGCGCGATATCCGTCGCCCTCGTCAGAGATATAAATAGGAGAACGTGATCCTCACGACGAGGAGCAAACGAAAGTATAATGCTGCTACAGGATCACGTCAAGTGAGTGACTATGTGCATTCAGACACCTATATCTATTTCCGGAAGACACCTTTACGTAAACGCATAAATTTTCACACCTTTTTTTTCTGGCACTTCATGCGTTTTAATTTACGCGTGAGTTCTAATGCACATAGGTTGCTATATGTGGCGTGCTAAAACGTAAACTTTCAGACGTCACAGAGCAGCTCTAACGAGTCGTGAACAATAGCACGAGAATTGAAATTGCTTGAGTGAGTTTAAGAGCCCGGGGAAAATGAATGGGGGAAATTGAAGCGACAGAAGAGATGAATGTCAGAGAGAGATAGAGAGAGAGAGAAAGGGGGGGGAGAGATATGAGAACTAAATCGTTCGCCCATGGAGGAATCACGATCACTTGCAAATATACTATGTATATGTATATATATAGTTGAACGTAAATTTCAGCAGATCCAGCCCCTAATTAACCGCCTATCAGAGCCACTCACGGTTGACGGCTTTGCTGAGCGGGATCAGCACGGTAACCGTTGGCTGCGCGTTCGTTTGATGTTCTAGCGAAGGTGCTGAGTCCCCTGCGCGAACCATCACGAATAAGGAGAGAGAGAGAAAGAGAGAGAGAGAGAGACAGATGATGCTTCATAGAGAATAAGGGAACATCCCGTCCCGACCCATTAACACGCACAAAGAGAGCAAGATAAACGAAAAGGAGGTATATCCACTGGCACCAGCGGAGTATTTACTTTTCCATCATAATCGTAGATGTAAGCACACAGGTTGGACGGCATCATCGAAAGGGCACATAATCCTCGTTTCAGCTGAGGCATCACGTATGATCAACGTTACATGGAATGTTACATGATACAATAGCAAGGTTTTGAAGCTATAACCAAGATGAATGAATTACGAACCATACAGGAGATGCAAACTGAATGTACCAGTATAGCAATATATAAATTTTTAAATTGTCATTCATTTCTCGATGTGTGCAGTGACCATCTGGGAATACCGCGTACAGCAATGGTTTATTTATTTAATTATTTACTTCTCATTTGCTGTAATGGTGATTGTAATCAAAATGCATTTTTCCATAGATCTATGTGCATTCATTAAGATCTTTTGCTTCATTCCTGAGTGAGCAGTGAAATACTTGTTACGATTCCGTCCTCCAAATCTAGGACAGTTAAGCACTTTGCGTAACGATAAGCAAAGTTGTAAACTTGTGAATTCAACGACTGTGATGGATGCGTCTCACGTGCTCTCATGATGCCGAAGTGTTTTCACTCATCTTTGTTTAAGCAACAATTGCAAATACAGTAAAACGCTTCAACGCCGGTGAAGTTTGACGGCAGTATAGTGTACGGCAGCCGCGGTGACGCTGCCAAAGTTACGACGCTCTCGGTGATTACAGTGTGCCCACTTCCGAGAAACACAACTGCCGCTTCAACGACTTCTCTATTACAGTCTAGAGACTGGGTTTACGAGGTAAAATGTAAAATAGTATGGAAAAGAGATATATCTATATGAAGATTGACGATCGTATTTATAGGCTTGTGATAGAGCGAGAGAAAGTTTGAACAAAATTTTCGAGATAGTCTCGCTTGCCAGACAAAAGTGATTTCAGAGTTGCCAAAAAAATTCGGAATACTATGAAAAAAGCTTGGTAGTATCAAGCTTATGGAAATGTAAAATAGAGATTACGACCGTTAGAGGTATACGGTTGATTTTAATTTCACGGGGCGCGAGTCTTTGGTTACGCTTCGTATACACAATCCACCTAAGCACTTTGGGCTCTACATACCTAAGTGCAATGTATACCTTATATACTGACAACGTTCACTCGAAAAAACTCTGGGCTTTGCTAAAATCCTTCTACCAGACGTGCAATAAACGCCAGTGATAAATTAACGACACGACTCTCTCCGTTTAATTCATGCTAACGAAAACCACACATTCAGGTAGATTAATTTCGTAGCTACATTTTAAGATGAACAAGCAATAGCTTGTCTTCGTGACTCGATCGATCGCGAATCGACCGAGAAAATTGGTTGGCAAATGGGTGTGCGTCAACAACGTACGAGAGGGAAAGGAGTGATCCTGCTCGGTGATCAATGGTGTAGCGCTCAAGCGCGTCTAAATAATTAGCTGTCGCTGATGCGAGGCCACACCGTTTGTAGTGAACACCCCATAGATAACAAGAAGGCGCAAGCGCTGATAACGCTCTCTCATTGTCATCGAGCTTATACACATACACACTGACTGCATGAATCATCAGTCATGCAAAAGATGCTTCATTTAGCTCTTTAATGAAGACACTTGGTTTGAGCAATCATTTCGTACAACGTTCGTCATTAATAACACATAACAATAAAGATATATGGGTATAAGCCTCCTAAATAGATGCGCACGTCCATGAATAGAGAACTCGAGAAGCTCGAGGGGCTAGTAAAATGTATTTTGCCGAGGAGCTCTTCCGAGAAACATTTCGGTCCTGGCTGAGAAGAAAAAAAGAAGAACTAACGAGTTCCCTCGCCAAGCAAAAGGGAGAGAGGCGATATATTCATCGTCCGCGAAACGTTCTAGTATATAGAAGCCGGGGGACACACGTTATGTGAGCCCGTTCACCGGCCATTTGCTTTAACGGCCGTACCCGAATATTTTCAACGGGGGTTCCCTCATCTCGGCTGCCCTCTACTCTTGCTCCTTCTCTCATTCCTCGTCGCGAAAACGAGGGAGAAAGATGATGCCGGACGTCGTTGTCAAGCATGTGTAGAACGCGAGCGCCGAAGAATTTTAGTGCTCTCCAAGAAAAGGACGGCGTCACCACACTACGTTGGCAATATTCTTCGGGGCAATAGAAATCGTTCTACCATGGCATCAGTACTGCCTACGGCGATTGCCCTTCACAATTTTTCTTCATCGACTAAGATTTAGATAGATTTTTTTTCTGTCTCAAGTGGACGTGTATCGGCTGTTCTTTATATCAACCGCACATTGATGAAGAACTTGAGTAGTAGGTATAAAACTCTTGTCTTTCTCAGGAGATAAAAGTGCAGCGATTAGACACGTGATCATCTCACTTCTATCTCCTGCAAACTGCTGAATTTATTCGCCCATCGACGATCATGGTAATTCCAATGCAGAATAAATCGTGTCGGTCCGTAACAGCTTTCGTAAATCCATGAGCTTCCTTTTTTATCCCTTTTACTCTTCACTCGGCAATGGAGAACTTCGTGTGAGATACGTCCTGACTCGTCGCTTCTTCTTTTCCTCTCACTCGTTCCCTCCAGTCTCGGATCACGCCACTCCCGAATCTTCTTATCCGTCTGATTTTATTGTATACGGCCTTATAAAAAGTGCATCATCGGTCAGAGAGGCGACCCAGCAGGATGAGGGTGCAGAAGAAGCCGAAGAAGAAGAAGACGAGATGAAGAAGCGGTGGGAGGTGAAAAAGAGATGGCGAAAAGAAGGAAGGCGGGAGGAAGGGGGCCGTGGAGTCTGTGAGAACTGAAACCAGTCTCGGCGAGTGGATCCTTGCTTCGGTGCTCCTTCGGCGGGTCCCTCCCGAAGTTCTGAGCTCGACAGTTTTCTTTGTGCCGCTGCTGCTAACCCCAAGGATTCGCGATATAACGGGTGACCAAGAAGTCAAAGGTTCCTGAACTCAATCATTTAATAAAATAAATAATTCTCAACAACGATTATTAATCATAGAAGTCGATTGAATTAAGTCATATGCATTTTTAATATAAAGGTTCTCTCCTTTCAACTTTAAATTCCAGAGACGTTACTTATGGATTTGTGTCAAGTCTAGACAAATCTCTATAGATACCCAGAGAAAAAGCTTTGATGTTTTTTTTAGCAACGTATAAAGACTGTACGCTCGAGGCAAAGCCAAAAGCCTGATTCACAATACGAGAGGGTAGGAACACACAATATTGCGGATCAATAAACCTCAATAAAGTCAATTTCTGTCGCGAAGCATCTGAATACGGAAATTTTGTATTCCGCCTGCTAGGCGAGCCGGCTGGGCAGGGATCGTGCCCCGAATACAGATTAAGTATATTTTATACTCATGTATATCTCTCGCCTGTGCTACTCGCATGCGCCCTCATGCGTGTTCGCGACGCGGTTGTATGTATATATATGTATGTATGGAAGCCACCAGTGCGGGTGAACGATGCTAGGAGTCAGTCTACTACTCTCGTCTATCTTTCCTCCTGCTCTCGCCTCCGCTTCTTCCAGCTTTGCCACGTTATGTATATAGCAGACATAGCTTTACAAGAAAAGGCTTATGAAAACGTGTTTAAAAATAAAAGCACAAAAAATATCAAAGTCCTCTCGAATGAAGGATGGTGTATATATGTATGTTTGTATGTGTCTGTCTATATATTTTTCTCGTTCCTTTTCAGCTTCAAAGAGCGATAAAAAAATGCTTGTACATGTGTGACTGTGCATAACGAATAATTTACGTTTAAATTCATAAATTTTCCTCTATTTTTGCACTTTCACATTTTTTACTTTATTTTATTTTATTTTAACTCAAGATTTGATTGAATCAATTAAGAGAAATGAAAAAGGAATTCTATAAAAAGTTATGCGAGATAAGCGATTTAATCATCGTCGTCATTCCCCTCGCGCGCCTCTCGCATCCGTTTGACCTCTCCGCGTATCGAATATCCACCGGGAGAAAGTCATTCCTCGTTTTGTGCGGAATCGAGTGCGCGCGAGCGAGCGGACTTTATAGATATCAATCGACAGTCCCTTTTGTAGAGAGAGAGGCTTCGATGCGCCCCAATGGAAACGCTTCCATCGTCGACGGGAACTCGAGTCAAGTGTATATACATATAGCGCAGATAAAGGGCGCGAGCGAGAGATCAAGAGGCATCGAACGTTATAGACAAGCCAAAAGGAGATGGAGATGGAGACACACATCAAGAGATGTCGGCAAAGCGATAACAGCGCGCGCGTCTCTCAACTTGCCAAGGTTGAATTCATCCGGAACATTTGGCTATCTGCGACATTAGACATGGGATCGACATCATGACCTCACTCGCTCATCGAGTACCAAAACACTGAGGGGAAAGAACGCGGGCCCTGAAATGATGAATAGTACATAACATACATACTACTACCGTATATATATGGTAGGAACGTATAGAAGGGATAGATGAAAGCTTTTATGAAATTTCTATATTAGGACGTAAATCAACGGCCCACCGGAAGGGGGAAGAAAAGCAGATGACACTATCGCCCTGTCGGACGACTCTCGAGATTACAAGCGGAGGGAAATTCATTGACTGAAAAAAAAAGTTAAATAACAAAAATTCAATGAGAAGGAAGTAAAGTGAATTGAGTCATTTACGTGCGTAATAGCGGAAGTCGTGCACATGTAATACACACGCACGCATACACACGAACGAACACGTATTCATATATGTTCTTGAGGTTTTGCGCGATTGGTTGCGGACAAGCAACGAAACACGTTCAAGGGCGAGATCGTCAAAGCATAAGAGGGGCGGCACACACGGCAAAGGAGGCGATTGTGAAAAAGGGGTTGCGTCATACTGGGAGGGAAGAATAAAAAAAAACATAGCCGAAAAGAAATGGAGCAGGGCGATGAAAGGGGAGAACTATTAGAAACGAAGGGTGGAGTATGTATAACGTTGGAAGGCGGAGAAAGAGCGACTGAGACATGATGTCAGAGAGCAGTACAGAGATTACATAGGAATGAAAGTACATATACACGGAGAGAAATTTCAACTCACTTTTGGTGGGTAATTTAACCAATTTTTAGTATGGTGCATACCGATGGAGGAACAGACTTGAACTTGAACAATTTCTAGTAGAGACCATACCAAAAATTAGTGTTGTGAGC
>JABSMT010015955.1:0-17796 GCA_018902335.1 Eumacrocentrus americanus | reverse complement strand
TTCAATAGTGAAATGGCGAAAAGGAGACATTGTCATTTTTTACAAATATCTCGAAAACTTTGAGAGATACGGTAAAATGTTATTGAATGTTTTTTGTAGGAAATTGAATTCTCTATAAAAATGGTCCTTTGCATTTTTGTCGTATCTCGTATTGTTGTCGAGATATAGTCAATTTTGTAAAAGAGTTTTATGAACAAGCTCCACGACTTATCTCACCTTCAGTACAGAATTTTAATGGCTATGGAATTGTAATTTTTGTTTTGTAGGAATGCTACGGTGTCGGATGCAGACAGTGGTGCATCACGTTACATGTCTGTTCAATTGAGACATGCTGCTTTAAATCGAAATAAACGTTGTCTCCTAGCTTATGTCTACAATAGAATGAGAAGACTTAGGCAAGTTCGATGGGAATTTGGAAGCATTGTACCACCTGAAATCAGTGCAAACATGTTGGGTATCGAGACTCAGTGGTTTCAGGCTTATAATAAGTCTTTAGCTACTTATATGAGGTCTCTTGGAGACAATCGAGGCTTGAATCTCACCATGGACATGGTGCCACCTAAGTCATTGTATATAGAGGTAATTCAATGATCTTTTATCTGTGGATAATTAATAGATTAATTGAAATACTTTATGGAATATTTGTCTTTCAGGTCAGATGCTTAGTTGACTATGGAAAATTCGAGTTGGATGACGGTCAAGTAATTTCTCTGAAGAAAAATACTCATCACTTACTGCCTCGAGCTCAATGTGAACCTTTGGTAAGACAAGGCATTCTAGAGCACGTTAATTCTTGACTTAAATGGAATCCAATGATTTGGGAGATCAATAAATCATTCAAATATTTTTATACATATTCTTTAATGAAGCTCAATTGTTGTGGCATAGAGACACTAATGATTATTGATTTTCATTTGGGAAAAACAAATAGAAAATAAATATTCGTATATTATTGTTTATTGTATAAATGACAAGCTCATACAAATGTTAGTCACAAAACTAAATAGATTCTCACAATGTTGGATAATAAATAAGGGAATAATGATGGATAGTAATATCAATGAGAATAAAAAATACAATAAAAAACGTATGAACACACATCACTAAAAAAATGGGAGGGACGTATACCTTCGTTATGAAAACAGTCGTACTTTTGTTTGTGTTTTTTGATAATAGTCATAAAAACGGATGCCAGAAAATTAACACACCGAATACTGATATACTCGGGATCTATAATACTACAATAAATAATAGTTCTATTATATTGTGTAGTCTATGAAGAAACTCCTCCATGGATTTAAAAAAGTAATCAGTATTGTCATGCACGAATTATTCTTTCTATCAAAAATATTGTAAATAGTGTAAAAAAAATTTTCTTTCTATAAATACTCTCTGTCGAGATTCCCTCCAAAGACAATTAAAAAAAAGATAGGCACAATAATTGGCAACTATCAGTAAGGATACTTGCACTTTCTACCAACTGGCAAGATTCGCTTTTTCTTTTATCTCAAACAGTCCTCGCACAAGTGCTTTAAAAATGCTTTCGTTCTCGATTTCTCTCTTTCTCTGAGTCATTGTTGTCTATGAAAAAAATTTCCATCGTGTTACAGAGGAAAATAAATTGGCTATGCCAAGGCCACTTTTCCATCGCCGCATCACAGCTGAATACTAAACATTGTAATTATTAGTCTTAGTACAGATAATTCTTGGGCTCTTCAGTTGGTTGACCACACAATCCATCGTACTGCTTCGTGACGAGACTTCGACTACGACAATTTTCAATCTCCAAGAAACATTCATTGCTGTAGGTCTTGCCGTCTGTGCCACACACTGGATTGTAATAATCTGGACAGATCTTCTGGCATCCACGAAATTGGAAGCCTTGGACACACCGTTTCACGGGAACCACGTAAACGTGCTTTCTGCAAAGGAAATTAAAAATCATTTGATGAAATATAGTCTTCTCGTGAAAGGAGAATGAGGAGAGACAGAAAGAGTCTCTGGGTATAGAGTTGAGAAGAGTCTCACCCGCAATTGTCCCTCTTCATCTCACATTCGTTGCGATAAAGCTTGTTGTCGGAACCGCAGACAAACTGCCGTTCTCCACTGCATATCTGATTGCACAGGGCCGTCGTACGACAGTGTTGAGCTGGCACGGAAACCACCCTCTGACCGCAAGTATCTCGTCGGAGATGACACAGGGATCTAGGCGTGATTAACAGAAGATAGGACATTGAAAAATGAGAAGTGTAATTATACCACAGCGTGAAACTCTATCCAGGAATATGTTGTCTTCATTTAGAGTCTTATAATGTTTTCTAAACTGAGAGAAATCATTTATTTTTTAGATATAAATATTGTTTTTCTTCTCAATGTAGATTGTATTATTGTTTTTCATAAGACCTTATTTATGTAGTGTCTAACGATTAGAGACAAGCTAGTTATTGAACGTTTTTTAGTATGTCTAATGGTCTGATTAATCTTTATTGAACAATATTTACCGATAAACGTTTCCATCACTACCGCAAACAGGTTCTTCAGTCTCATCATCGCAGTCCTTCGGACACTCCTCTGTCTCCTTCAAAGTCGTGCATTCGCCTACGTGTGCCAGTTGAATTCCTTTCCTGAGTACAAAATTTCATTAACAAGACTCCTCAATGAATTAATCGAATTAGACTATCAAAGTCTATCTAAAATCTTAGATAGAACTTTGACTTACCTGCATATAGCAACGTTGAGATGACACTGATTAGGATAGGTGTTCGCATCGCTGCCACAAACTGGATCATTGTCATTACCACATTTCTGCTGTTGCTTTGTACACTTGGCAAGCCTTGCTTTACACTTATCAAAGTCCACGACTGATACTTTTCTCCTTGATTGCCTAGAAAGTAAAATCAGTGCGTTAAACTAACTCCAGGTAGTATGTATATTAAAAAGAAGAAGGATCATGATGTTCATGCTTACCCGCAATTAAGCATCTTCATCTCGCACTCATTCCTATAGATGCTTCCATCAGATCCGCAGACTTGGACCTCTGCCTCATCTTTGCAGTCCAATGGGCAGGCAGTAGCAACACTTCCAGAGGTTCGCTCTCGGGACATGCAGAATGACATTGGTATCTCGAATACATGCTTGCTAAAAAGAAACCAGATGAAGATGAACAAAAAAAGTCAACACGAGGAGCATTAAAAGGCGCGTCGCTTTACCAATGATAATTAGCATTATTAAGGTTGTTGACTCGACCGGGCTTGCCGTTTTTTTTTCTTCTCGCGCCCGCCTAACCGCGATCAAGAGCCGAGTTAACGACGTCGTCGTTGGGTAGCTCATGAATTATTCAACAATTTCGGATTAGAGAAGATGAAACGAGGGATGGGGGAAGCTTAAGTGCTGCCCTAAGTGCCCTTTGAGATGAGCTTTGATGAAGATTATAATCGACTCAAGCGTTGCGCAGAGCCCATGAATGAATTTTGATGAAATTAAAAAAATGTTTTGGTTTTTATCTTTTTCATGTTTCAGAGAGTCTATTGTCTACTTCGCTGATGCTTACCCACAATTCTTAGCTCGCATTTTACATGTGTTTGCATAGAGGATCCCATCACTGCCGCAAGCTGGCTTAGCACCCCGCCAGCAGGTTTCTCGGCAATGTCTCGTTGTCTGACAGTGCCTCTTACTCGTCCTCACCACGCCTTGCCTGCAGAATAAATATATTCAAATCATATACATAGGTAACATGCTATTTTTTTTCTTTTTCTTTTTAGTGAGAGATGTATTTCAAAAGTAGAAAAAGAAGAGATTCCCAACTAGGTACATGTTTATATGTATAAAGTTGAGCTGGAATTGGGTATAAAGAAGGGAAACGTTATTTTCAGGATTCAACGGCGAGGATCATCAGAACCGGACCTCGAACAACAGCAAAAAACAGCAACGAGATTAGATTTCTCCTGACAAATCACTCTGTGACTGCACGTAATTAGTCTGCGCTGACATAAAAATTCTTCTCGCGTAATTCAACAGCAAGTTCTTCAGTGGTTTAAAGCAGCAGTTCTGAACCAACGTGTTTATATGTATGTATACTATATGTATACTATATATTCACATAAAGAATTAAAGAATCGTCGTCCAGTGAACTCGATAATTAGAGTATAGTCTTCTTGCGCGCAACGGTACCAGTCTTTATTTATTTTTTGTCTTTCCTTTTGAAAGTCGTCGACAATTCCACGAGGACACGACCGAGATTCTGATGGAGCTCAGAGAGTACTTCTACTGGTAATGTCTAGCAAAGAGAGAGAGAGAGAGCAAGAGAGCCAGCTATCTATAAACACTTCAAGAAGCTCTCCCCTGAACGATGAGAACGGGTTGAACGTACCCGCACGTGATACGTTTCATCAAACATGTAGACTTGTAGACATTTCCATCGCTTCCGCAAACCGGTCCGTCTTGTGGCGCTTGATTACAATCCACTGGACAATTCTCCCGGTGTGCAGAGATATTGTTGCAAGGACCAAGGTGAGACAGTGCAATTCCAACCCTGCACGTCTCCACCCTGAGCATACACTTGTTCAAGTAAGTGCGACTATCAGTGCCACACACTTGATCGAGGTCTTGTGCACAACGGTGCTCGCATTTGCTTCTAGATGATCTCATGCAGGCACCCTTGCCTGTTGCGACAGTAACTCCTGTGAAAAGTAAATGGTCTGATTATAGACATCTATAATAGAAGATAAGGAAAAGCGGGTTGTCATCTACTTATTTTCTAAGTGGGAGAAAAAAAAAACCGGCATCTTTGACTTTGCGTTTTTTGCTTCGCCATAAATTGAATAATTTCTTCAAGTAGTTGGTTTATTCTTCCGGCTGTAGTGGAGAAAGAGAGCGAGATCTCTTCACAGGGCCACGCAATTATTCTAATTATACGCAGCTCCTCTAATGGGCTCGAAGGCTACCGTTTTCCTCTATACGAACAGTAACAACACAAGTCTCGTACCTTTGCCGCACATCTTCTTCCGCATTTCGCACTGCGAGGTGTATATGACCCCGTCGCTGCCGCATACTGGCTCGGCACCACCTGGACCAGGTTGACATATCCGTGGACACGCGCCTCCAACTAGTTCTGCAAACAAATCAAATAAAATTAATTAATTTCTAACTATATTGCATGATTATCCAACAATCAATGTGACAATTCATCCGCTCTTTCAAGACTAATGATATTAATTCTGTCATTAAGCGGTAAAAGGAGATAAGTCAACAATTTATCGAAAATTTCAGATATTTCTATTATTCGCAATATCTCAAAAACTATGGGACGTACGATAAAATCACTATAGACCTTTTTTGTAGGAAAATAAATTCTCTATAAAAAAGATCATATGCATTTTTATCGTATCTTGCATAGTTCCCGCGCTGTATCCAATTTTGTTTTCAACAAATTTTTCGTCTGAAAAAAATTGTGCATCCAGATATTTCGAGATATCTCGCAAATTACATGAGATACGATGAAATTTCATAGGATCTTTTTTGGAGGAAATTGAATTCTCTACAATAAAGGTCCTATGCAATTTTGCGCAATCTCTCATTGTTTCTGAGATATAATAAATTTTATCAAAAATTTTAATGAAATCTACTTTTTTATCATAACTAAAGAGCTATTCTTGTCTATTAAATTTTATTAAATTAATCTGAGTTGTTCTGTCGTCACAATAATAATTGTTTCTTTGGTATATATCCCAAGATATCTATAAACTGTGTATATATGCTCATGCTCCGTACGATATTGGTCTCGGTCCAGCGATTCTCGGGTCAACAGCACTTATGGATTTACCACTTGCCTCTGCTTTCTTCGGTAAACTAAGCGAGCAATAAAATTGAGATTAACGGTAATCGTTAATCCTAGAGTATAGAGATAGTCGAGGGGGGCAAGATCAAAGATGTAGCATCAGCGTCATTGGAAGAAATGGCGAGAAATGCGGGAAAAGTGAGTGAATAAATGAGAGGGCGAAGAAGCTATATAGAAGAGCGGAACGAGAGAATGCAAGCAGTAAAACACAAGGTACCAGCGAGTGCCGTTATAATCGTTGCAAAAAGTATTGCCGGTCGTTCTGATCATTAGCGATACCACTGTCGAATTAACAGTAATTGACTTTTTTATGATTTAAACCTCCGACCAACCACACGATACATAAATTATTGGGTAACGATTAACGTGCCTACTGTATTAGCCAGACAGAAAGACATTGAGGCAAAAGATAGGCTTTGATCGACTCTTAATGTCTACGAGCAATAATATAAACGCTGCAATTATATTATCTTGAATGTGCTTTTTTTCCATTATAAAAATATATTATTATCACCTATAATATCCATGAAATTAATGAGACAAGATTATAAACCTGATTTAATGGTGCATTAATAAAATTTAAATTAATAACTAAACGGCACCTTGAATGACCTTACGAGTGCATACTGTAATTGGGTTAGTTGAACGACTTGGACTATTAATAGCTATAATTGTAGTTATAGCCGTCGACAATTAATATAAAGCTCGTCCATGATAAAATCGGGTAATTCAAGCGGTTTCTCTCCCTCGCCAGAGACAAGTTGTACTTGTATAATCGTCTAGATTACCTCAATAAGAACGATTAAAATTTACTGCCATGATAAAGACACTCTTGGCGACTTTGGTGCTCTAGCACGCACAAGGTATACAGAGGACAGAGAGCATATAAAACCGTCTCAACATCAGGGATGCAAGATATCTTAATTGAATTCCTTGAGACATGTATCAACATTCCATTTATATCCCAGGATTTCTCCTGTACTGAACATTTATAGATGCACCATTATAAACGATACTATTCCAAACAGAAGAGACTCTGATAACGACTGCTCTTATCTTATAAGCATCTTTTCCAAATATTTCCCTTATCTATTTCACTATCTTTATCCATATCTGCAGAATCCTTGGCTTGATAATGGCCAGGGTCAACGAATGGCTAATAATAAACATCTCAAAAGAGCCTACACAAGTTGTTGAAGAAAGATAAAATAAAAATCAATTGTGAGAACAAAAGCCATCAGTGTTTGGGACCATAATAAATTGTGCTTTTTCTGCACATGTATCCATAACAACGAATGCATTTAACGGGCTTAACGAGGGTCGGTGAACCAACCACCATCAGAGCCGCCAAAGTTCACTTTTTCCACGAAGCTAATTTTTTTTCCTCTCTTTCTCATCTTGTTACAGAGTGTATAATGAGGATGTACGAGAGCACAAAGGATGCATTAAGAGAAGATTCAATCGGACGATACGTGGGTCAGCGACCTCCAACAAGACTCCTCGGAGCTGATGCACTCACTCTCTGGGTTCGCCACCATCATCATACCCAAAAGAAGGTGGATCCTTCGCTTCGTTTGGCTTTCCGTTATTTTTTTGGCTTGAGCCAGTTTGGTGAATTCGAAGAGGGAGTGTTCTCAGGGCAAAGCGAATAAGGGGAGAACAAAAAGAAAGAGTTATAGTGTTCATCTCTGCAGCGTTTTTTGTCTCGCTTGAGTTGATGTGCAGAGAAACGGGAGAGCACATCAACAGAATGCCTGTAGGGATCCATCCACTGGTCTCTCTCTCTCTCAGTCTTGCGAACTGATCGACGAGCCAACGAGAAGTGCATATCATGTAAGGGCACAACGTGGCTGTACATCATGATGCTCAAGGTACGCATATACACGTTTCGATGGTTAACATTCGACCGGAGGCTGCTGCTGTTGCTGCTTCTGATGATGGAGTTATCGATTTACCGATAGGCAAACTATTTATGAAACGTTATTATTCCAGGGGCGAGAGATACACAAGGAGTAGAGTTTATAGACTGGTGACTCGACAAGTCAACGAATTGCGGACAATGACCAGGTGATTTTGCCTGGAGAATAACTGTTCCAATTGTCATCATGCCAATGATCAATTTATCAACCATCACACATATCTAGACACACAACGTCTATATACCAGAAGGCCTTGAATCATCGTCAGCGAATTTTAGATGTCCTGTTATTTGCTACTCATGTCTAGCCATAAGACTCAATAATACAGGAGCCTAATTGAATCATCCAGGTAATTGTACGGCGAAGAGTGCGTTTGACCTCCAACAACTCCTATTACATGTATCTTGGAGCTTTTATATCGAGCCAGGGATGCGTGTAGCCTTTGAGAGAGGAAGAGATCTTCTTCTCCTGATGGCAACATCAAAAATTTAGTTCCGCCTGCATCAGATTCACAGTGTTCGCTCTGGCGACACGACACACAGCCAGGTGATTTCCACGGGTACCTGAGCTATCAGCAAAACCAATCTCATTTCCTCGTGCTCTCGCTGGGTATTGTCCCGCTATATAATATAGAAGTGATGTCGGTGGATATGTGGGACCGCGATGATGATCACACGATGACAGTGCTTGGATAACAACTGCTATAAAATCTTTAACTCAATTATAACTTCTTCTACACTTCTAAAATTATATATAGAATTATTTTAATTGAATCATTATCAAACCTCGACGAACCTCTAGATATAAGAGTCGTAGAGTCATGTTAAAAAAAAAATTCACGCTTCATCTCCAAGACAATATCTGGAACATTTAATTGCATACATAAGTAGCTGTTATATCTTCTGGTGTCTTGCTGAATGCGCAACTTTTACCGGTAAATATATATCTACATAGCTTGAGTAAGTATATGATATCGGTTTGGGTGTACGCGATGGTATGTATGCCAACCAGGGCGTTCGCAAAGAGAGCGATCGAGCAGAGCGAGTCGATGAGCCGAGTCCCGTCTCATAAATCGTTGCGATCGGTTAAGTGGTAAGTGGAGTACTGGGGCGAAAAACTACCTCCCAGTCGCTGTGTATACTTGGATGCCACCTTGATGATGTCTTTTTCAGTCTTCTCCTCTGTATAGTTAGCTTGCCTGATGACTACAAGAGCCTCGAGCTGAACTGATCCGTTAGATTGGAGAAATTTCAATCCAGACTATTGCCAAGATTTTCATCTATTCATTCGTAACATTAAAGGTCTCTCTTTTTTGTCGCTTTGCACTAATTTGATTTGAACTCCTTGAGTAATTGTGTGTTACGTTTCTTTTTGCAGACATACAACAGTTATCCAAATTGACAAACGAGCTACGAAAAGTACACACACTTGGATAAGCATATACAGGTTGAATATCTGCTGGTGGATACCAAAACTGGGCAACCGTGCAGAGAATTTTCAGTAAGTTGGACGACGCCTGAAGAATTCCAAATGATTCTTGACAAAACAATACATATGAGCTAAAGAAGACGAAGAAGAAGAATAAAAAGGAATGATAAAAATCAAATTACATCAGAATGAGGAAACAATATAATTGGAGAAATATCAACCAGATCTTGATTATCCAATTCATAAGATAGAAATGAAAGAAAAAGAAGAAGAAGAAGAAGAAGACCATAAAATAGAAGACTTCGATTGCTCTTCTGGCAAGTAAAAACCTCAGCACGTACGTGCAATCGATTGAAGCGTGAATACAGTGGAATTAACACGTTCATGCGGAAACGTGCACAAGGCACCTAAGTCTGCGTGAGAGAGTGCACCAATGCATTTGGCTTGCAATGCCAACTCAAGAGAAGCAGAGAAAGAAAGCTCATGCATATACGTTTGCACACCCACGACACACTCGCATCCACAACGTCCTTCCCGTGAACGCTCTACTCGAGCACCGAGTGGTAATGACCGTGGTTCGCCACCAAGTACACGACGATGGCCTCGACCTTACCTCCATACCTACTTTGCCACTCTTATATATACGAAGAAGATGGTTATTGCCCCAGGGCAGCAAGCTTGAGCTCCGCATTTCATCTATCCGCTGGAACCCACCGCGCTCGCAGATTTGCAACGGACAAGCCTCATATGGGTTATTAGGTGCACGACACGATTAATCTTCGGTTTCTCTTCCAAGGCCACTTTTCACCTGGGAAAGCCTTGCCATCATCTCCTGTCTCTTCCACCTTCTATTAGATATCTTCTCTTTCGCTACTTTCTCGTGGCAATCAGCCGGGATGTGTTCCAGTGAGCATCAAGCAGCCCCCCAGGGGACATCCACTGCTATATACTCGACAGTGTGTGCTGGAGAAATCACGCGAGGGTAATTCCATAAGAGCAATGGACACACAAGAAGCTTCTAGCTGGTAAACGAGAATTTTCCCCTGTGAAACTATTATTGGTACTTTCACGTATGTTATTACTCGTGCTCGGCCTTTATGTGCTCTACTCTTTGGTATTTTATATTGCTCATTTTGTTTTAGTCATGGTGAAAATGAGAATGAAGAAATTACATTGATGAGGATGGAGAGCCTATGGATGATGGTCGTTGAATAACTGGATTGCAATATAATAATGGTACGTTTAATTAGAGTGAAAATTAAATTTAATTGATATTGAAATGACCAGTTGTCGAGTGGACTCTGTAATTCCGCATGTTTTATTCCAGCAATTACATGAGACCGGTGACGGGTATATGCGTGCGCGTCCGTCAATGCTCATCAAAATGTCTATCTGCAAAGTGGATCGACCTAGACACTTGCAGAGGAAGGTGTAATACATACACAGGTATAGAGGAATAGGTATATGGAGAAAAGAAAAAATAGAAAGAAATAAATAAAAGAATGTTTTCTAGGTCAGTCGTGCGCACAAACACCATAATTTCAGCCACGGAATTCCAAGCCATTAAACTCACGTGCCCAGTGCAAAACTGAGAAACAGTGGCACACCTGATGAAATCACGTGTATTTACATGGATAAACAACTACAGGCAATTACCCAAGTAAATGCATTTGCGAAGTAGACTTGGATCTTATCATTCAAATTGAGTCCAACTAAAAGCATCATAACAAGGCAGGCCTGAATAGAACATAGAAGCAAACAATAAAAAAACGATTCATGAATAAGTCTTAGACAAATTCGAAAGCGTGGGAGATCAGGTAAGTTGATGAGTGTCAAAAAAAAAGTGTGACAGTGAAAATTGGCGCAGGCCAGTTAAATTAGCCTTGCTAATCGTAACTTGTATACAACGTTCTCACGTTCATACGTTCTACCATCTCAACCCGCACTGTCCTATCATCTCCATTAGTATGCCATAGAAGAGAGTCCACTTCAACCCACAATGTCCGATGCTGATGAGAACAAAGGAGCAGAAATGAAAGAGAGCTAAAAGATAGAAGAATAAAAAGTAAAACGTAGGATCAAAGATCACGTTGGGTTGTAAGAAGAACCGTTGATGGACAAGAGTGAATGAGAAACAGCTCACGAGCATTATTGACTAAAGACTCTCTCCACTGCTCTGGAGTGTCTACCATCATCGATTTGTCACCGCAGGGAACAGACAGCGAAAAATTTTAAACGGGCTAATGAATCAACCCAGGTCAATGTGAAAGAAGACCCATAGAAGAAAGAATGACACATAGCAAATTGACTTTGACTACGCATTGCGGACCGATTGAAATTCATTGGAGCATGGCTGACTGGGTCTTCAGGTCAGCGAAGTAAGTCAGCTGAAGACCAGTGTTACTTGAGCACTGAGCAATACGATCTAAAAATCTATTTTCTCAGGGAATGAATGGAATTCTATTCACGATTTCTCGCCTTGTCCATCTCAAGTGCATCTCTAATACAAGCTTCCAGATGTGTCCTCTTTAGAACTGTAGGCATTGATGATTGAATAACGAGTGAGAGTCCGCCCTCAATAAGATAATCGAGTGTATACATAACGCAATTTATCGATGCGGAATAACACAAGACCCAATACAACAAATAAACGTACATTCATTCTTTCATATAGAGCGAAATCTTTTCTATGTCATATTCATATTCTCCAAGCCAGTGTCAACCGGTTAACTATCATCATCATCATCATCATGACATCAAGCTATGCAAGGTTCCTGCTATTCATGCCGCTGGATATTACCAGTATTAATCTCACGTCATTCACTCAAAATCTCCACCTCCCATTATACACATCGCTAAATCTATTTATACCATAATTTCCTCTTCTCTGTTTCAGTTAATTTCCTCAAGCCTCAAGCAGAAGACTAATCCGCGCGTCAGATTAGTAATCACTGCACATTTAAATCACGTAACGATAATCCCCTGGCAAATTTCACGAAGAGGAAGAGAGGCATGAGAAGATCTACGATCATGAGATGCATATACTTATATAAACGCAAGCGCTAAAGCGCTCGCACCGATTAATCTCGTTAGTGAGGCGCGGGGAATGAATAATTTGCATTTAAGCGCCGAGTCAGGGCGTCGTCCCTTCTTCTTTCTTCTCTGTATGTCGTTCGCGTGTAGGTAGGTTTGTATCTACCTACTGGCGGTGGCCAAGTGCTACACGACGAGAGAACTATTTTGATAGGATCTCATGATCCAGGAGTGTGCGTTCCTATATCGTTGTCTCTCAGTGCTCTTTACTTCTGCGACTTATACAGGAACGCGTGACGACGACAACGACGACTGGTTCACCACGGGAATGCACATGGTCAGATAATATCTTCTTGCCGAACACGGCCCGCATGACTATGTGCCCACCGTACCAATCTCCTCTGTTTAAATGAACATGACTTTCAATTTATTCCTTCTTTTTTCTTTCAGATATCCATTTGACTGACCAGTTTGTGCGCATTGACTTGAGACTTAATTCCACCAGCCATCATAATGGAATCAAAATGCATTAGCATTCGTGAAGGTCGTCATGCGTTGAAATTGGATGATATAAAAAGGAGACTCTGATGTCTATTGGGCGTTATTGGGACACACACTGTGATTTTGCCTGGTTTAACCGTTCATCGCGTTTCATGCCGAGCACGAGAAATGATAGCCTCGTGCACACGACGACAAATTGCCCGGCTTTGCCTCTCCACTGACTCGGTGAAGCTCAATGCCCCTTCACCAAGTCACTTCACGACTTGGAGGCAATAAAAATTGTGGTTTACAGAAGTTTTAATTCACTCCACCAAGTACCTCAGGGGAAAATTAAAGGACTGGATATGATGGGCATCTCTTTAACAGTCCAGACACCATTAGTAATGGTGATGGAGAAAAGGAATGGCAAGAAAAAGGATCATCAGGTCCATCAGGAGGCTGTAATGAGGCCAGCCACGAGACACGAGAAATTGAATCCTATTGCCTCTACGCCACACAGCACGTGTATATTAACAACGAGAGGGAGGAAATTTAATGACGTTGATGGTACATCCCTGCTTGAAATGGTGGGATCAGCTCGACTGGGCAATAAAAACGATAACATGATGATGACAGTCCTCACACTATTTTTCCCCTGAGATTGTGGATTATAAAACATATTTTACCTCATTAACAATCGCCAGTAAACCAATTAAATAACTGGGAATTGAGAGCTAATGTTAATTATATCTTCATTGATAGCACAGATAGCATGATGGCAGTCAGGATGACATCATTACTCAGATAAATTAGTTAATAAGATAGAATCGGTCTTTGGTGCTGATTTAATAAGATCGTTCATTGGTACAGGTAAAATGCGTTGATGAGTAAACGACATGCATTGGGAGATCTAGTGATGCTCATCGAGGATCTCGATACGATGCGGATTATTAACTGGCAATAGTTTACATATGAAACCGGTTTGTCGATGGACTTATCGCGTGCTCAACTGGATCTACTGAATCAACTTGTCTACATCACCTCAAGCTTTGTCAATTTCAAGCTTCCCACCGCATCTAACGTACAGAGATATAGCTTTCTACATACAGCATTGCTCAAAGAATATAAATCTTTGCATGCGCTTGACATTTTTGTTACTCTTCCACTGCTTCATGTACAGGAGCGATCACTTTGCACTCCTGATGGTAAACAATCTGTCTGCAGTAATGAACCGTGTGCTAAATCAGTTGACTCCTTGTCGGATCGTTTCCACCAAGCAACAAAAGGCGATTTCCAAGGTAGACAGCTTTTAGTCCTTTTACCAGCAAATTGCACCGACCAACGACCATAAAGCCAACAACCGCACGGATTCCACATAAACATACTCAGCTATTAAAGTGACATTAAACAGTGCAATAACAAAACAATTTAGAGCGGTAAATCTCGGGTACTCCTCTTGAAGAGAACCGCTTGAGATAAATTGAGAAAAAAAGACGTGGTAAAAGACCATGAAAGATCCTTTTACCAAACTAGAAGACAATTATCACAAGTATTCACCATAAATTCTTTTACAGTTAACATTTCAAATATATGTTTCTATTATATTCTCTAGCTTATAAAATTAGGACTGTGAGAATGCGAATTACTCCTCTGTGTGACTCTAATTATGCATTCACAAGGAAGAAAAGACGAAGTGGTACTCAGTGATTTGCATCATTCCTCTTTGCCATTAACAACCATTAAAATGGAACACCGGATGAAGTTAAGAAGTGCAACGGAATCCAAATGATTTCTTTGGCTATAGGTCTCATATACACCTAACTATCTAACTCTCCAAGTAGGTATGTACATAAAAAATATATATAATGTGCCTATCACACATAAGGTAACAGGACAGAAGGCATTGGAGAGGGCGACGATGACAGACGGACGTTTATTCGCGATGGACTGAGAGACTTTGAAGAGGGCCTCCCCCTTGAAATCTATGGAGACTACATGTGGTGTAAGGCCCCCATATGCATATATACATGTATATATATGAGAGCAGAACACACAAGATTCAAGGGCTCCGATTTGAGCGCATGTGCTACTTCAATGCACCGCTTGGATCTATCCAATTCAGAAGAGCTCTGCGAGCAAAAACCCAATGGACGAGAGCATTTCTTCGCTCCCGGGATTATTCTAATAGGGATCAGACTTGATCTCGAAGCGTGAAGGATTGGATGAACCTCGTCCAGGGATTAACATTTCAGATGAGGAATCGTTTCCGCAGAACTTAAATCATGATAGCCGTGGGAATTTTCGTTCGTCATTAAAAATTCCCAATTTCTTTCTCTCATCACCTATATATCAAGAAGGATTATTATTAAACAATTATAATTAATCACTGGTCACTTTTGATAATTAAAAAAAAAATAGTTTCTTTAATTAATAACTGACCTTGAAGGCAGCAGAGAAGAAAGACGCCGGCGACGATGTGATGGCGCATCCTCGTTGATCAAAGACTATATACGTCTCGAATTAAAAGCTCAACCTCGGCTGATTCACGTGTCTTGTCTGCGCTCGCAAGTACTGTGGCGGAAGTGGTACTCGCACGGCCGTGTACGCCGTGCGCGATGAAGGAAGTGCAAGGACGCAGGAGAAAGGCGAAGAAGAGAAGAAGAAGAAGAAGAAGGATGTGTGCCCTCTTCGACCTCTGTCGTCCTTCGAGGTCCACGAACGACTGAGACCGCGGGAGCGACGTCGGTCCGGCTATAGCCTCCCCTTCCTACTTTCGCGGCATGCTCCCATTTCCAGAGGCTCTCTCAGCGGCCAGCATCAGCTATATGGCTGACCATTATCATTACCATTGCCAATGACGACAACGACGGACCCCGACCATGGCCCCGCGTGTCCTCCTCCTCGTTCGACTTGGAGAGGTTGCCGTGGTCCCACCTCAGAAAATCGCTGCAGTCTTCGACTCACTTGATCCTGTATACTGGATATGCCCATTTCTACCCTGTTTCTAGGCCAGCTTGATCTTGAATGTACATAGCCGCTGATGCATCTCACATCCAACTTATTTCTTGTAATGGAGCATCAAGAACATGTGGAGCTCACCACCTTCTTCGTCCTTGAAAACTACAAATGAATATTTTGTCAAATTGACAAAGATTCGGCAAAGTTGACGATCCGACTATAATCGGACTATAATCGGACTATAATGGCGTAGTGAAGCGGTCAAAAGAAGATAATTCAAAAAATATGAAAAAATTTTCGACACTTTCATTTTTACAGATATCTCGAAAACTTTGGGATATACGAAAAAATGTTATTGAACCTTTTTTGTAGGGAATTGAATTCTCTACAAAAAAGGTCCCCCTTGTATTTTTGTCGTATTTGGCTTAGTTTTCGAGATATAATCAATTTTGTCAAAATAAGATTTTCATGAAAAAGTTATTTCGACTTATCCTCTTTTACCGCTTCACTATACTGAATTAATTTCATCGGTTATTAATTTTTTTCTTTCAATTTTTTTTATCGCATGCACATGGCGTGCAGTTGAGAAACGATTAAGGATTGCCGCTGGGGAATGTAATATGCGCTACGTGAAATAACATGCAATTTGTTAGAAGTCCCGTTTTTTTTTTCTGCGGTTACTTCTGCACACATTCACTGACCCTTTGGGTTTTTGGGCGATTGAAAATTAATCGATTGGCCTCGATACTCCGAGAGGATATTTCGCTTCTCACGACTGCAATTTCTTTAATAATCATATATGTAGGTACATATATATGCGTGGATTATATATATGTACCTCGTATATGATAATGATGATGATGGGTGATGGTTAAAGATATTGAGGACTACTTGGATTGACACCAAAATGACTGGTGGATTTCACCCGCTTGGAGTTCCACATCCACAAACAATTTTCTTGATCCTATGCATCATCAAGCCTCTTTACATTCGGACACAGCCTGCTTTCACTAGTTTTTCCTTTGCTGCTGAATAATAATGAATGCATCGGCAACCTACAACGCGCGCTTAAAGGAGGAGCAAAATTGCCGTCCGATATTTCACTGCTCGCGGCTATATACAAGATGTATGTATTTCATTTTATTTTATTTTGTTCGTTAACTCTATGTAAATTATTATTCCCCCGAATTTTTATCTCTCAAGTCGTCTCTATGAATTCTTGTTTCGCTGATATACCCATAGGTAATACCTAACTACTATACCAGACCTGACAAATATACTTTCTCGTGTAATTATTCTCTGAGAATTGCAATATAAAAGTACCACAGTGAGCTCATGAATATCTAGAGTGGTATAATACCCGAGAAAATATTTGCGCATTGAATAAACATTTTGCAGTGTCAAAGACAAGTTGGCGCGCTAGCTCGCGCCGAGCTGCTCACCATGTTCGTGACCATATTCAGACGCTCGTAAAGTATGTGACTAGACGGGGTAAGTGCATGCGCCAGCGCACTCACATCTACACCACTGTATATACCATATCCATATGCATTATATGTATATGTATATATACCTATGTGTATAAACTCTGAAGAGCTACACTAACACACATGAAAGTCATTTAAATTACGACCTAGACCTCTCTCTGTCTCTGCCATATCCACTGCATACAGGGATGGGCTATCGCCACAGATAAGAGTGCAAAGGGAATAATAGAAGGTGCTTTCGAGCTTTCGCAATAATAGCTGGCTAGACGCCCACCATCTAACCCACCACCCACATTTTCCCCGTGTCATGTCATAATGAATAATCACATACACATATATAAAGTTTTGTCTGATGGCAAAATGATTATTTGCAATTAATGAGGAATGTTTCGTATTTCATTCCAGCACGCTATTATAGAAATAAAAATGTCTAAATGAGTCTAATGGGGTGTCGCATCAAGGAAAATTCTGTCGTTAAGCGGTGAAAGAAGATAAGTCGATTAAATAGTTTCATTGAAATCTTTCACAAAATTGATTATAGCTCGAAAACTATGCGAGATACGGCGAAGATGCATAGGACCTTTTTTGTAGAGAAATTAATTTCCTACAAAAAAGGTTCAATAAGATTTTCTCGTATCCCTCAAGGTTTTTGAGA
>JABSMT010015844.1:0-17800 GCA_018902335.1 Eumacrocentrus americanus | reverse complement strand
TATATAAATTATATTATTAGATACCATATCATTGGTAATGGACTTCCTCCAAAACCTAAAGGACCTTTCATCATTACACCTGAAGAACCTTTGTCAATACCTTTCAAGAATGTTTTCCTAGGCACAAAAACATTCAAATACATTGTCGATCCCACTGTTTCATTCGTCACTTCCTCCTCATCGAATGTAATTAATTCTAAACAGGTATTGATACAGTAATAATACTAATAATCAACTGTAAAATCGACAATCTTATTTATTTATTCATCTTAATTTAAAGACTGCAAATATAATGGTAAACTTTCAAGACATGAATGGATCCAAAGAAGAATTGAACAACACGCATGATCCAGTGACTGGACAATTAATTGTTTACTGCACAGACCCTGAATTATCATCAATTAACTGGATTTACTACCTCAAAGGCACAATTCAATGAAATATTATCCAATAATAGTAAGTTAATTCTTTTAAGTTACGAATTAAATTACTCATTTTCTTCTCTCAGACAGTTAAACTTTCAACAATTCAACGCTCACAAATACAATATACATTTTAATATATATTTTCACAGCAAGAACCCGAATAAATTGCACAGACTTCAATAAAGAGTAGCAATACTGTTTAAATTACAAAGTCTCTATAATTAAAACTCAAGTTAAATTATCTATTCTTCGAGTTTTCCTTCCATCCAGCAGAAGTACACCACGACATTCCATTGTGTGACAATTCAGACTTAAGATAAGGCATAATCCAAGTCATATACCACTTATCACCCAAGACTTCCTTAACATTTTGTCTCCATCCAACATTGTATCTACTATTGTTGTTAGATTTCTCGTGAGCCACACTTCCAGTGAGCACAAGATGACAATGATAGATGCACAGAGCACCAGTGAAGCCCATTCCAATCACTGATACAATGTAGAGCATCAGATAGAACTGTTCCAGCGAATCATCAAAGCCAAAGACAAAGATTGCCAATGGAAAGACAATCTTCACAATGGACATGGGAAATTCAAATTGAATCCTATTCCAAATGAAGTAGTTGTTGTAGTAGAAAGCATAGCTTGTGCCAACAAATAAATAGAAGATAAACATCAAAAAGTATCTGTGATTGAAGTGGCCCACACAGCATCCAGTAAAGATACAATGATGATCACGTTTCAGGATGCAAGCATCACATGTTTGGCAGTGCCATGATCGTGGTGGAGCAACAGCTTCACACGAAGCACAAAATCTCCAACCATCCTTGACTTTTGCTTTACTTATTGACATTATTGCTGGCCTTGTACTCGTGTCGCATAGCACCGTGTACGTGAAATTTCCCACGATGTTAATCATAATAAAGTTGCCAATGAGAAAATGAAATAGATACCATGATGATCCAGCTTCAAAAAAATCAGGCAGCACCACCCACATCTCGAACCAGTAGATCAATGGCACGATTGTCAGTAGAAAGCCCATTGACAATCCATCGCCAATTGTCTTTGGCCAAATTTTCTTCCGAAAGTTCATTGTCACTCGATGATTTTCTTTGAATAATTCAATTGAAATAGTCTTTTAAGTCAACAATGCCGGTTGTAAACTTGGTTATGTCCTTGACAATCTCACTGATAATGTTTATTTTCAATGTCAAATGTACATTTTGAAAGAATCCATCGAAACTTCTTACAATAATGGAAGATTGTCCGGACGTTCCACTTGGAATAACATTGGTTGCTAGTCACGCTTTGTTGTCTATGCAGAGACTGTAAGAAATGAATAAATATAAATTAGGAAAGGTAAACATCAGGAAATATCATGAAATACGATGATGTACTAGCGAGAATTACTTGAAACCGTGAAAAAACGCATCTTCTTTATCGACGGAATTTTGAATGTGGCGCCATTACACGGGCGCGCGCAATTTTGATTGCACATTTGCCTCTTTGAATTTTTCATGCATTTTTTATGATTTTGCAGTTGAAAATGGAAGAATTATCACTCTTTTTCTTTTCCTTCATGACTATAGAGAGGTTATATGGCATTAGACGAATTATTGAGGCATTAATGATGAAGTTAGTGCAAATGGACTATGGGCGGAGAGGTTATACGTAGCAACACTCGCTTCATGGCAGCAGTGCAGTACGGTCGCGACACACTTGCTTTTTGCTCTGGAAGACTGGAGGAATCTGACCTTTAATCACGTCCAACAAACGCTTATATTAATTTCATTGTTTTAGAAATTATCCTGGACGAATAAAAAAAAACGAAAATTTATCTAATTGCCGGCTGATACGACACTTTGTTTTTTTGTTTTATTTGTTGTACAATTTGCCTGTGATTCTGTATTTGTCGCTTTTTATATCTTTCCCGACGAAGATCTACAATTTTTGAGGTAAATATTGAATTATTATTGTCTTATCAACTATCATTGTCTTATGGACAATTGCCCTAAGATATAACCTGCAAATTCTGCCCTTAATCCTAGAAATCAATGAGCCTACAACCATTTTTGTATATATTTACAGGTCATTACGTATTGTCAGCCATGGCACCATTGCCGAAGTACAGAAAAGCAAAGAGACCAACAGTTTTAGTGACCAAGAGAACCCAACTCAAAAGAAAAACGCTCGTTACGAAGTCACGTAATTTGGGTAAGTAAAATTCAAGAATTTCTCCCCTTTAAATGTAACAAAATGTCCTCGCGTTCTAATTCCATTTAATTGATGTGATTTTACAGTTTACGAACGACTGAAGGCAAACAATATTGCTTTGGCGAAGGCTCTTTCAAACGAGAAACAAGAGAGCCAGTATTTATTCACCCAAAATGTTCATTTGACAAGCCAGATTCAGGAAAGGGATGTATCGATAAACAGACGAGATGCAGCAATGATGGGCATTCTCAAGAACTCTTCAGAGCTATTGGTATACCTCGTCGAGGCAACGGATCGTGTAACGAGAACAATAGCAGCATGTCAACAATTTGTTGGCCTTCAAAGGCCACCACCAACAGATTCGACTCCATCAACGAGTACAGCCCCTCGTCGAGAATCCACAAGACGATCTACAGTGAAATCACCAGCTCGTGGTGTGGTTCAACCAATGGTAAGTGGCCACACAATCACCAAGCCGGTCATCAACCTCAGTAGAATCAATATGCCTCGCATTAGAACGTCACCCAACCTCAGTGACATTGAAGAGGCTATGTCATCGCCAGAGAACAATTCAAGTCACTCTGAGAGCCGAAATTCAGTCAGGATTCCTAGAAATCCACCAACTTTATTGGCTAATCGACGCCTTGAGGGATTATTACCTGAACGAATACGTTTAACTTCTCCGCGAATGACTGATGAGAGTGATAGACTATCAGATAGCAGAAGTAGAAGACTGTCAAACAGACGTAGTGGTCGACATTCCAGAAAACTCTCACGAAGCTCTGATCATCAAGTATCACCTAATCAGTCTCGTTTGAGTATGGAAGTATCCCCTCAATCTTCTGCAAATCAGTCTCGTTTGAGCTCTGAAGATCTACGAGAAATGATTAGAAATCCTCGGGTTGCATTGGAGGATGTGTCCAAACTCCTGCAAAAGTCCCACAGTATCAATGTCAGAACTTTGTTAGAATCAAGTGAATTTCAGAGTCATCAAGAGACAACGGCACAATCAATGGAGCAATCTTTAAATAATTCAAACTCCCCGCAGAGTCCAAATGAAGATTTAGCTAACAAAAATTCACCCATTGATTCTGATTTATCACCAACGTATGGCTTTGATCCAAGAACGGTGAAAGAAAAGAAACAGAATGAAACAGAGGATCCACTGGAAGGTCCAAGTTGGCTTCACAATGATTCTGGGACTATTGAATCTTCTGGACAAGACAACTTTTACATTGACGAGTCATTGCTGCCAAACTCGAGTACAATGGGTGCTTCAAATAATTCTGTACTGATGCAAACTAGAGTAGAGCGTTCACCATTGAAATCTAACCAGACCAAGTCAGAGACTCCTAAACGTCAATGGTCCACACGTAATTATGGTGCTTCACCAAACAGTGCAGGTAACAACGACGACGACGAAGACGACGGTGAGAAGTGTCAGAATCTCAGTCAATTCCTGGGCCCTTTTAATCCAAGACATAGCTTTAATGACAACGATGAACCAACGGGTTTTATACATTTGCCAGAGAATGTCACACGACGTAGAGGTCAACCGGTGATGAACGATGATGACTTAACGTTGCTACTCAATCGAAGACAGCAACAAACTCGTCCGGTGCTCTTTGACATGAATGAACTGGAACTACCAGTTCTCGAGACGCCGTTGATCAATCCTGTTGAGGTAGAGCCTGAGCCAGAAATCACGACGACAGTCAGGATGTTAACACACACCATACATCGTATGCCATCAATGGCAAGGGAGAATGTATCAATAATGGGCGACAATACATCTGTGATCTGTCCAGCTATTCGTGATTCAACCATTCGTCTGTCGTCAGACTTTGAAGGCACCGCACAATCCAATCAAGATGATAGCTTTGTGGTCGATCGAAATGTTCTCAAGAGGAAAAGGACAATAAAGAATAGGATTGACTCGACATCAAGTGATTCAGAGCCTTCAGCGACTCCGAAGAAATTATCGATACAAGATAGAAATGTTTCACACAGAAAAGATCCAAGTTCAGCTAAAGTCGTACTAGAAAAATTGGAGGCAAGCGGCACAAAGAAGACTTCATCAACCTCACTCAGCTCTCGATCTTCTTCCAATCTTGCATCGTACGTTCGATCATATTTTATGGATTCATTTCCTTGACACAAAAATAAAGAACCAACGTATTGACTATTGTAATTTTTTTTTATTTCTTTTTATTACAGACTTACTTCCCAGCAGACAGACGTGCTGAGCGACTCGGAGAGCAGTAATGCAAGCAGTAAAACTTCCACGGGTCGTCCGAGACGACAAAAAGCACCGGCCAACCTGATGGAGCCCAAGCTGAATACGAAGCTGAGACGACATTAATAACATCACACAGATATCCATAAACGCACATATAGGGATATAGTTACATTTTTATTTTGTGTCTCCTTCATTATATGGAATAAGAGTCCTCCATGTAATCATTTATTGCGACTGTTATTTAAGAAGTTTGCAAAATATATTTGAATTTTACAAAGAATTAAGAAAGAGAAACTATCGGGCAAGTCAGTTACACGTAGAAACAATACAATCCTCTAGCTAAACTTCTTGCAGGTAAAGTCATAGTTTCCTCAACCTGCGACTTTGAGGAAGTCATGATTGTCATCGGAGAGAAGTCTGGGAAAGAGATTTATCAAGAAATCAACGAGATGCAGCAATGATGGACATCCTTATGAACTCTTCAGAGCTACTGGCATACCTCGTCGAGGCAACGGATCGTGTGACGAGGACAAGTCCAGAATGTCAACCCTCGTCGAGGATCAACATGAAGAGTTGAAGTTCAGACAGAATTGTCACTCGCATCTCGTTGAACTCTTTATCCAACGTGTAACTGACTTGTCTAGAAACTCACTATGTCTTGCATTTATATAATAAAAATATATAGAATTTTCGACATTATTCGACTGCTTATTCCACGCTGAAGTATTACACTAATGTCATAGTATTTAAAATGTACTATAATTTTAGAGCTACCAAGTTTACTAAACTATTTGTCTTCAAAATCAATAAAACAGAACAAAAAAAAATGAATTTAAAAAAAGTTCATTACTCTCACGGGCAATTAAGTAATTCGTTAAATCATAAATTTACAGCTAAAAACATCGTCATTTTAATTAAAAAACAACTAGAATAGCTACGTTGTACGTCACTATTCTCTAAAAAATCTCAATTAAAAAAATCTAGGAACTAAAAAAAAAGTATTTGAACACATCACAAAACAATGCCACATGATTGAGTATGTCTCTATACGTCTGATCTATTAATAGTGGCTATTTTTTTCCAATGTCCTGTGGCATTAGAATTAACAGTTTGATTGGAAACAGTAAAGGAGACAGAAGGACTAATGATTTCAATATTTCTCGACGTCGTAGGACCCTTTGACGATGCCACTGTGACAAAACGATGACCTGACAACGTTCTATTCCTATTTAAATCAGTAATTCTACTTATCCTCTCTATTTTTGCCACAGCAGTACCCTTGGATCTCTCGCCGTTTGATTGTGTAGGTAATTTCGCATTTAATTTCTTTGTGATGTAATACTGTCCATTACTATCATCCCTTGAGAATCGCTGCGAATAATCCAGAGAAGTATTTACAGCTGGAGTTGGTTTAAATCGTGAATTTAATCGTTGACCCAAAGATTTTTCATTCGTTGTATTTCTTCGATTACTCATAGTCGTCAGAGGTACGAGGGCCATTTGGATTTTTCTTCGTTCTTTAAACGATGAGGAAACTCCACGTCTTTTTGCGTGATTTACATTAGAATTCGATGCATTCTTTGATGCATTGTCAGGCTTAATAACTTCTGGAGGATTATTGCTCAAAGATTCGTTTGAAGTTCGATCTGTAATGTCATTCGCTAAGGCAACCGAGTCTGTGCCATTTGGTGGACCTTCCCCATGAAGAAAAGCAACTGGCCAATGTCTACTATGATAATGCACATCGTCTTCAGCTCTTGGATAAGAAGGTCGACTGATTGGAGGACTAACTGGTCGAGGATTTGATTGATAAGGGAAATACTTCTCGCTGCAAGGTCTCCATTGATCCTCTGAAGTTCCAACGTAGCACCATGGATATATGTAGCCTTGAGAAAATCCACAGTGATGACTAGGCTCACAGCAGTAGTCCCAAGCGTCTGGTTCTGCTCCCTCTGGCTCACAAGACCAGAATCCAGCCACAGTGTTCCTCTCGCATCTGGTGCCTCTTCTACAGGGATAGCCGTTGACTGTGAAGCGTCCATTGAGTGATAATTCATCAGGGATCAATGGAAAGAAAAATCTTTCATCGAAGCCATGACCATAATGTCCTTTGATTCCTGAATATTCTCCTGTATAAGCTGGACCAATAGCTGTACTGCCAGGTTTATTTGGATCTGGGACAGTAATTTCGTGGTAATAGGGATCATCAGGTCTTGCATAAGGCTTCCCTCCTCCTGAAGAGTCTCCATATCCAGGCGATTGAGGCAGAGGATGAAAATTCGGTTGTCTGTCGTCTACAAACGAACATTTCGGTTCTAGTTCCTTCCAAACATAGAGAATGTAATCTTCGTCGTGAGTGTAATCCAAACCAGGTCGTAAGTCTCTCGTGGGGATGTCACTGAGGTAGCAGTTATCACTTCGACGATCATCATAAATTCTGCAATGAAATAAAATAGTTAAAGGATGATAATAAATGTATATGGTTTCATGACGAATGAATACTCACTTGTAATTGAAAGACATACAGGAAGGCACGTCTTGGTGTCTCATGGTGGAGCATTTACGTCGGCAATCAGCTTCAGATTCAACCCTAGCAGCCAAGATGATCGCGTAGGGCGTCAATTTGCAGGGTCTGTCGTAGTCAGCATAACAGGAAGCTATGATCAGAACCATTACCTTGGATAGAGGACTTTGTCCAGAGAAAAATTCTGTTTTTTAGCAAAGTTTACCGTCGTCAGGTCGAAGAGGTTTGTGATTAGATGGTGGTCGACTGGATCCTGGACGATCTGGCTGAGGTATTGGATGATGAGGCTCACAACCACGACCAAAGCTGCCTCTTTCATACAGCTCTGCACCGTCCATGTCCTGCATGTCGTGGGGATCGATCTCCATTGCTGGCCAGTCACTCAGGAAGCAATTGGGCAGTCCTCCCACTGGATATGTCTCGTATCTAGATAGTAATTCCTCTTACTTATGAACATCTAATGAATTAAATGAAATAGCAAGGGCATTTAAAAATTACCTGAAGACAAAACTGCGACAAGTAAAGTCTCGTGATGCCACACACTGCACCTGACACTCGCCCATGCCTTCCACGCATGTTGGCTTCTTTATCACGGATGGAGGCATGCCAAAGCCACTCCTGACTCGCCAGAAGCACTCTGAAGGAAATAAGATAATAATTATGTAGCAATTGAGATTGAATTTTGATAATAATTTTTGTGCATGCATGTCTCTGAAGCCTATGGACATTTCCTGGCGAGATTACAAGAATGCATTACAACATCCCCAGGATGAGGATGGTTTGGAGTCGTCGTACCATCCGGCGGACGTGAACGTCTTGGATTCATTGGTCTTGTCTGCACTTCGCACCACTTTGGATTGCCCAGCATCGCGTAAATGTCGTAGTCTCGGTTTGGCTCGAGGTCTGTGTAGAACACGAGATTCTCGAAGACTGCATCGCTGAGAAGACAGTTGTCAGCGGGTGATGTCGCAGCCAGATTATACCTTTGTCATAAAGCAATTGATTTTTATAATTCTGTTGTTAAGCGATAAAAGAAGATAAGTCGATGTAAAAGTAGATTTCATTGAGATTTCTTTAGAAAATTTATTGTAACTCGGAAACTATGAGAAATAGAGCAAAATTTCATGAGACCTTTTTTGTAGAGAATTGAATTTCCTACCAAAAAGGTTTCATCCAATTTTATCCTATCTCATGTAGTTTTGGAGATATCTCGAAAAATCTGGGTGACCGACTTGTTTTGAGAAATACAAATTTGTTAAAAGTAAAATTGATTATAGCTCGAGAACTATGCGAGATACGACAAAAATGCATCATATCTTTTTTATAGAGAATTCCATTTTCAACAAAAAAGATCTCTTGTAATTTTATCGTATCTCTCATAGTTTTCGTGATATTTGAAAAAATGTAAATGTCTAAAATGATCGATAAATTCTGGACTTAAGCTTGTTTTACCGCTTAGAAAAGGCTACAATCACATTTGAAAAGAAAGGAAATACAATAATTATACCTATACGCAAATGTCCGGCATGTAAACTCCTTCTGACTCTCGCAGAGGCTCTCACATTGCTCCAAGTTCGCAGTGAGATAACCCTTTCTAATTATGCCTCGAGCTAGTCTAAAGCCACCAGCAGATCTGACAGAGCATTGATTGCCTGGTGGATGAACCTTGGGGGGTACTGCAGGAGCATCTGAATAACCGTAGCCTCCTCCGTAGTTGTAAAAATGCCCATAGAAGTGATCATGTTCACTGGATGGTCTAGGAGGATGAGGAAGAGGCTCATGATGATGATCTCTTGGTGGTGGTGGCTGCGGTTTTGGTCCTCCAATGTAATGCGTGTGATAACCATCAGCATAAGAGTGACCGTAAGAGTCCCAACTTCCAGGTTTTAAAGGCTTTCGATGGTCAGGAATATATGGAGCTCCAACTTCATTCATTTCTAAAAAAAAATTCAATTTTAATTGATAAAATAATTATTATCAATTAACAATTTTACAAACCTGGACTTGGCTCATATCCAACTTTCCTCTGCGGATATTTAGAAGCATAAGAAGGTCCTTGTGGCTGCCATCTATTAGTTGAGGGATGTCCATACGAGTATCCATTCCCACTGTATCCATCAAAACCTCCAGGTCTCGAAGGACTGTAATTAGGCCTTTCAAACCCATGCTGAGGCACTCTATCATGATAATAAAAGTTGTCCTGCGGTCCAGGCCTATCAGGAGGCCTCTGATGATGATGATGATGATCATGATCATGAGGATAAAAATCCTCTAAAGGTCGTACTGGAAGAGGTCTGTCTCCACTTACTCCAGGTCTCAACCACGAGTCATCAGAATTAAAGGACGACCCAGGACGTCTTCTATGTGGATCTATTGGTCTTGGTATATCTACAGTGAGTCGAGTATCTTCATCAAAAGATCCTCCATAGGGAGGGACTGCTGGCGGAGCAGGACCAAGATGTGGTGCAGCAGGAACTGGAGGATCTCTTCGGTTCGACGGTGGTCCATAAGATCCTCGATGTCTATTTGGTGGGTTCCAACTTGGTCTGGGCTGCGAGGACCACCAATTAGTCGGAGCTGAAGGTGGATATGTAGAAGGAGGCCGTCTAGGTTTACTATCGCCCTGAGAACACTTCCTCTCGGTCCAATCTCTCTCATAGAAGTCATAACGATGATCCAAAGCAAAGTCTCTATTACTGTCCACTCGATTAGGTGGCATTGATGTTAATTCACAGAGGCTTTTGCTTCCCAGTTGGGGTCTATAGACAGAAAAAAAAAATTGTTAATTATCTGTTTAGAAGAATTGTGACAGAAAGATGAGTTCTATGTCGAAATTGTCAGGGCAACAGCATCGAAAAATTGCATCCGCAATGATGATGATGCAATCGAAAGCCGAATAAACAATGCTGCACTCCAACTGCAGCATGCGTGGCGCACATGATTACGATGAGTTAACCCAGATACGTCCTCGTCGAAGGATCACGCCAACCGTGGATAATAATCGCGAGGATTCGTCATCGTACATTTGATAAAAGAAAGAAGCAATATTATCCAATCATCTAATTATTGTTAATTAATTGTAAAAAATCTGCCATTGAATGGTAACCCAAGATAAGTCGACAATTTATCGAAAATTTTAGAAATTTACATTTTTACAAATATCTCAAAAACTGTGAGAGATATAAAAAAATCGTAAGAGACCTTTTTTGTCGGAAATTAAATTCTCTATAAAAAAGGTCCTATGCACTATTATCGCCTTTTGCATAGTACTCGAGCTATAATAAATTTCGTTTTTAGCAAAAAAGCTGTTCGCAAAAAAATCATTCATCCAGATTTTTCAAGATATCTCGAAAACGACACGAGATAGGATAAAATTCAATAGAACATTTTTTATAGGAAATTGAATTCTCTATAAAAAAGGTCCTATGTAATTTTGCTCTATATCTCATAGTTTCCAAGTTACAATAAATTTTTTATCTTCTTAATCTCCTTTTACCGTTTATAACAACAGAAATAATCTCACCTATAATTGAAACCCTCGCACGTAAATCCTCTTTCATACTCGCACATCCTGTGGCAATCCTGAAGCCTATCACACTCCATTGCTCGTCTCACATAAGCATCGATGATTCGTTTGCCCGCAAACAGTCTCCGAAAGCAAGCTAAACATCAAATAAAAGCAAACATCAATTCACTATAAACTCGTAGAATACCAAAGATCATCAGCACTCAATAATCTATTATTAGCTTCAATTCATCAATGATGAACTTACGATCATCACAATCAGCATCATGCACTACTATCACAGTGTCCAGAGACATTGATCTTGATACCAGAGCCACAAGGAAGATTAACATCCACATTTCAATCATGATTATCACTTTTGTCTTGATCAATTCAAGTTTAACATAGTTAACAACACATTCAACTTGGTCTTATCAAGAGTTGGTCAACATTCTAGAGCAGATCAAGATGATCTTGAGCAAGAAGACATGTCTCACACGTGTGAAGGATGAATAGACCACGCGAAGGAATTGAAAAATGGAAGCGAAATTAGAGGCTTGCATGGTTTTATATGGAAAAGTGAACGTTTGTATCCGAATGGTGGGACGGTCCTCTTACACGTTGGGAGGGGTTCACCAAAGCCTTCCTAGTGCTAATAATCATCATCATCATCATCAACACCTTCATTATCCCATTGTCGCCGGCCCTATCTATATGAGATGCCTCAATCAAATTTCCTTGGCTCACGACTGTTATGAAGCTTCTTAGCAATACATCAATCAGGAAGATGATATCATAGTTAGAATTAAATTATTCAGCTGTATAAAATAGAAATGAAAAAATATAAGAAGACAAAGAGCTTGGACAAGGTCTTAATAGAAGTGATGTCAGTGGTTTTTAGAAGGCAACCTTGAAAATTCCTCAGTTTGCCCAATTATTTCAGGCAGACATTTATTATTCTTAAACGTTTCACTTCCTTTACTTCACGCTATTATGGACTCACGCACCAGCAGCAGAATTAATGAGAAATATTTTTCTTTTCTTCTCTATTGAATACATTCCAATGGTGTTTACATTTTACATTAGCTCTATTTTCATCTAGAACTGATGAGAACGATGTGAAATCCTTCGTACTTGACTATTGGAGACTTTTACAAAATTCAATTTAGAATATTTTATAATATGTAATGATTACTGAAAGAAAGTACTTAAGTATCTATATAAAGGCTATATAGATGTCTGACTTAGCGTGAAGAAAATACGCATAAAGATATAGGTGTAAAAAATGAACATTTACATTGTTCATTAACGACGTAATGATGAGCGTGGTATTATTATACGCTCGCACGGTCCTCACCGGAAGCAAGGGGAACAGGGGAAAACGTGGTGTAAAGATTCGCGCATCGTTTGGAAATTGTGTCAATGCCGTCGTTTTCCATTGCGATTTGTCGATTAGTCCGGTGCAAATGAACGAACGGATGACGATTTTACCTCTGCGTGCATTGCACTAATCTGAGTCATGCAATTCAATCGTTCATCCTGTGTCTCCCTACTATTATGATATTATCACTATTATCTAATAGACAATGTATGTATATAATTATTCTCACCTTTTCCACCGCTTAGAACATCAGTTGCACTCGGTTCAAGCACATTAGCCACCGGCAGATGCTGGGAAGGTCGTTGTTGACCACCAAAACTACATGAAACATCAATTCAAACATTAGAGTTTCTTCATTGAAGAGAAATAAAAATTCTAGAATTTTTTTTAAGCTTCCTTTACCTCGAATCCCACCACAGATTGTTATAATCTTGATGCGCAAGCTCAAGACTAGGCTTTGCATGCACCTTTTGACCAAAGTTTGAGTATAAACCAAAACCTAAAGTAAAATCATTATCAAGAGACGAAAGTTGCTTCTTGAGAACTGTTGAACCAATTCCAAAGTTCTGAAAGTCCTTCAGAGGAGTAATTCTCTTCCCATATAATTCGTCAGCTTCTTTCGCCTCCTCTACCTTCTCCTGAGGCATCCAAACGTTCTTTACATCCGCGTCATAGTCATAAGGCTCTAAATCATCACGAGAAGACGAACGAAACTGATTGAATCCAGCAAACGTATTGATAGAATCATCTTTGTACTGATGCTGGCCCCGTTTATTCTGCAGAATATCAAATACCCTGGTACGCGCATCATCAGGAGGTTCCAATAGAGAAGTAGAACTTCCACCAAATGGACGTCTTGATGAAGTTTGAGCATTTCTATTGCTCTGGTTCCTCGCTCTAGAATTCCCAAAGACATTGAAGAGACTAGAGTTCCCAAACGGTCTTCCATTGATGCTCAAAGCTGGAGCACCACTTCCCATGACTCCTGCAGTGCCTCCAGTTTGATTAGAAGATCCAGGAGGTGCAGTAAGACTTGAAAGAGCACCCTTACTGGTCCTACATCCGATCAGGGACACTCTTCCCTTAGTATAGACATCATAATCCTCATCTCTTTGAAGATCTTCCTGTCTTCTCGGTACTTTTCGTCCAAGCAGACACGTACTATTGCCCCTGGCACCGACTCTGCACAATAGAAAGGAATCAAACCAAACTGAAGAAGTGCATATGAAAGAATAAATGAAGAGAACGAAGACAAGGTCATTATATCTTCGATTCTCCAGTTGTTTCCCTCGTGGAACATAACTTACCCAAAACTAAAGGCGCCACAGGAAGTCCCGTTGGCCGAGCAAGCGGCTTCGCAATCCGAAACCGAGTTCGCTTGACTCGTCCAGGTAACTGAGGAATCTGCCAGTCGGGATCCGATTGATACTCTCGTGTAGCAATCTGATGATGGGAAAATGAGTTATCTCTATCAATTCTAATTAATCACATCCATGTAACACACTAATTCTGATTAATTAATTTTACCATTGGGAATGACAAACAGACGATTGTCAATAGTGAGATCTTGGCAGACTACAACATCATGATGTCCTAAAAAATTGATGAAAAATCCAAGAAGAAGGCTTATGGAGCTGAAATTGAGAGATTTCTTTTGCCCCATCAGGTCTTGGGGCTTCACACGACTCTTCATCTTATCCCCAGTCCAACGTGGACATCAACCATGGCTCAGTCATGCCGGAAACTCAAATGAAATACATTCTTCAGTCCCTCAAGGTCGTCAATGAATCACTCCATGTCCTTCACAATGTATTAAACACCATAAACATCCGCTGAAGCAGCAGAAGAACAGAGAAATGAGTCTTATTATTCTTTGTGTATATGTATAATAGAGACACTCAGATTCAAGCGTTACGTATGCTCAATTAGCTTGAGTTTCCCGCAGAGATTCTTCAGCCAGATATATCTCACTGATGTCTGTAAGGCACAGAGTGCGAGTCTTTTCGTTATACTTTCGCGTGGAAGAGCACACACGACGATTGTCTACAGAACTTGGGACCAACTGGCTTGGATCGGGTAACTGTATCAGCGTTTTATACCAGAGCAAACCTCTTTCACATTCTAAGCTCTCTGTGGTTCTTTCTCTTCTTCCACTCTTCCCTCAGGTGGGTCGTCAACTCATTCAAGAATATGTCCAAGTCTAATGACTTTTGAACTCTAGAATGACTATTAAGAGACTGATCATTCTCAGAAGCAATCAGAGGGTGTATAGGTCTCTAAAAGCGAGAAGAAATAGAGTTTAAAAGGGGCGCAGCGAAGCTTTTCCGTTCTTGTGCAAGAGAACGATTAAAGAGGAACGTTAATCGTTACTCTTCATGCAACTTAGTAGTAGGCGCGACACAAGATGATGGAGTAGACTTGTGAAGCATTGATTTTTACAGTCTATTGTTGCTTTGCGAAATGTTGCTGTCGAGCTATTTGAATATACATGGATGAACAAGCGACGTGAAGTAGACATGTCTCGCGTCATTAAACGCACGCAATTTGTCCTGGAAGAATTACCCAGTGACATCCTTCTTCTCAATGATCATTCGTCGTCGCTGATGAAGAACTAAAAAAGAATAGTGTCGGATTATAAAGATGAATTTAAAAGAGTATTAACGGTATATTTTTAAAGTCAATTCGATTCATTATCATGGCTAACGGAGCTAAGAGCTCAATTTTTTTTTAATTTATCTCTATCTTTTTTATTTTCTCCTTGAGAATGTATCTCGGTTAGAATTAATGAACGGATCCTTGATCCTTGCCCAATAAAAATTGGATGGATAGTCTGAAAAGCGTGTCACGCCTCAAGACACTCGCTATATGTGCAGGATGACGCATGCTGATGTTCCTCTTCTTGTGCTCTTTCGGCTGCTAGCTTGTACACGTGTATTGTTTTATTCTTTATCAGAAGCCACGCATGAAGAAGTCGACAGGTTCATTATTCCTCGTCGTTTGAATCCATACTGATCAGAGAATTCAATAAGAAATAATTTAAATCCATTGGTATTTGTTTAGATAGAACAAAAATACAAAGCAAACGTGCTTGTGAAGAAATTAAATGAGCAGGAATGAATGATTCAATGAATTTAACAACTCGAAGATGATAATTTGAATTGGCAAATACATATAATTTTCCTTGTCTTTATATTCTTGTCTTGAGCATGATAATTATGGATCCACACGTGCCTACGGATTTCATTCATCAACATCCGGTGTATAAATGCACGAAAGAAACCTATCTCTCGTGTAAATCGGTGTTATACAATCCTGATGCGAGTCTCTCGACTCTGGAAAAGTTGAGGGATATATGTATATTCTAACGTATCCGTCTAATGTCTAATGTTGATATGTCTTGGTCGTTGTGTACAAAATAATTGTGGAAGACAACAAGAGAGTCATGTGTCTGACATCATCGTGAGAGCACCAGAGAAACGAGTATACATATCCATTCCACAATGCTCTTCAGAAAATTATCTGAGTTCCCATATGAGTCATCTTCTTCAAATAAAAATGATTTGAAAATTTAGAAAAAAGATGTCTTTTTTCAATAGATAAAGTGAGGAAAAGTCTAGGCTAAGTTTACTTTCTTTGTTGATATCGTTTAATAAAAAAATAACGATTTATACAAAAAAAGAAGTGTGTAATGTCGATGAGATTAATAATATGAGTATGCACCGAACAGTTTTGGTTTGTATCCATTGGAGAAATTATTGCTATATGTATAAGTTCTTATGACAATTAAGAGATTTGTTTAATCACACGATCAGCAATGTTTTTTTTTATGGCTTAAGAATTCAGCAGCATGCTGGTGGCTTCTCATGAATTCCATAAGCAATAGATGTGTTAGCTAGGCTTTCTTCACTTGATGGCGTGAGAGGATACTCAGAGCCAGAACTACCGAATCCAGAACTCGGAGAATCTTGAATCCTCAGACTGGGCGTTTCGTGATCACCATTACTTAACCTTTAACAAAAAATAATTTTTTTTTCTAATGAATTTTTCACAAAATTTATCATATCTTGATAACTATGCAAAATACGAGAAAATTGCAAGAGACTAGTTTTGTAGAGAAATTAATTTTCTGTAAAAAAGATCTTTAGACATTTTCCTGTATCTCGTGTAGTTTTCGAGATATCTCGAAAAATCTGGATGAATGATTTTTTTGAGAAAAAAGAAATTGTTGAGAACAAAATTGATTATAGCTCGGATACTATGCGAGATACGATAAAAATGCATATAATCATTTTTGTAGGAAATTAAATTCTCTACAAAAAAGGTCTGATGCATTATTTAACGTATTTCATGTAGTCTTTGAGATATTTTAAAAAATACAACGATGCAAACGTTGCATTAATTTTTTTCTAAGTGATAAATGTTATGCATTAATTATTTAATTATTGGACAATAAATTCTTGCCTTAATAGACCGAGTGCAGTTGTGAGAAAGACTCCCTCGATTCCTTCGTCATGCAGAGCTGAAGTCTCATGATAAGAAGCACCAATTCTTGTTGCATACTTTCGTCCTTCCTCAGAGTCAACTTTTCGTTGCTCTGCCAAGTCACTCTTATTTCCTACAACGACTAGCACCATTGGTTCCTCAATGTTCCTCTGTAGTTCTGTTACCCACGACTTTATAGCTGTGAATGTATTGTACTGGGTGATGTCAAAGACAAGAAGAGCAGCATTCGCGTGTCGATAATACATTGGTGCCATTGATCTGAATCTTTCCTGTCCTGCAGTGTCCCAGACCTGATATAAAATCAAATTAATTTGGTCAATTATCGTAATCATACTATTATGCTATTAAGTATTAACAAAAATAGGTAAACTGCATTCTTACCTGAAGCTTAATTCGTGCATCTTCGACATTAATCTTGCATGTGAAAAATGACGCACCGATTGTTGGACTAACATGCTGAGTAAATAATTTCCCAGCATAACGTGTTATCATACTTGTTTTCCCGACTCCTGCAACAATAAATGAATCATTTTAGCGTTAAAAAAATTAAAATTGTAATCTAAATTAAGGTTTGTAGCTTCTCTCGCTATCTTCAACCGGTTAAAATCAGCAATAAAGCGATAAAAGGCAATAAGTAAGTAAAAAAGTGACTCTCGTTGACATCATTCATGAAATTGATTATATCTCGAAAACTACAGAAGATAGAGAAAAATTTCATTGAACCTTTTTTGTAGAAAATTGAATTTTCTACAAAAAAGGTCCTCTGCACTTTTACCATATCTCGTGTATTTTTCGAGATATCTCAAAAAAACGTAGATGAACGATTTTTTACAAAAAAAAAACAATTTGTCAAAAACCAAATTGATTATAACTCGGAAACTATGCAATATACGAAAAAAATCGATAGGACCTTTTTCCTAGAGAATTTAATTTCCTATAAAAAACCTCTCTTGCCTTTTTATCGTATCTCTCATAATTTTCAAGATATTCATAAAAATATCAAAAACTT
>JABSMT010015733.1:0-17833 GCA_018902335.1 Eumacrocentrus americanus | reverse complement strand
TTTTTATTAAAAATATTTAAAGGGAACTGTTAGCCTCAGTTGTTTTTGACAGTAATACTTTAATAAATGGTAACCAAGCAACCGAGGAAACTCCACTCCAGTTCTTCCTTTCAATTCTCTCTAGCAAACAAGAAATTCCAACATTATTCTGTTCTTGCATGACCAATAGCTGAAAAGAATTTCCAGCTCGAAGTTCCTCTGCCAGTGGCACTCTTCTTTCCTCCTGAATTATGTCCCTCCTTCACACAATTTCCAAGTGCATTGAGGTGTTCTTTTTTGAGGCATTTAACAACGTCTAACGATTCTCCACGTGTTGCAGGTACTAAATGCTGCTAAAGGCACGAGCTCCAGCGATAGATCTCAACAATGAAGGTACCCACAGAGAAACAGCGTCAGAGAATCGAAAAAAAGCGCAAAAAAATGGCTGCTCTCTTGGAGATCACAAAACTTAATGACAGGGATAGAGAAGCAAAGGCTCTTGGCCTCAAACAATCTGTAAGTTCTAAGCAAAGAAATTAAAGAGAGTTCATCAGTGTTTAATGAAGCATGATGAGCATGTATTTTACCATTCAACAATTATTTTTCTCCAGTTAAACAAGTTTATTCATCGGTAATTATAGAGTAATTCAGGCACTGTCGACGATAAAAAATAACAATACGCAATATAGTCATCATAAATTCACTAAGAACATTTTTTGTATCAGCTATTTAATCCAAAAATCTGTTTCTTTTAACATAATTAAGCCAGGAGCTCGGTTTTACACTAATTTGAACAATAATATAACCAAATTGATTCAGTAAATTCATAGAGAATGTTTAGAAGAAAGTGAACATTTAATTATTAAGATCTGATAAAACCGAGAGGACATTCTTTTATTTAACTAAAGAAATTCCTATCAATTTCGCAATGGCTGAATTTAATTTATCATTCCCTAAATTGCTTATGTTCTGTTTCTTCCAACATAGACAATATCTTAATATCTAAATTTTTCAGTAACTATCGATGGATTTGTTAATTATTCTGTTAAATCTGGTGAAACTAATGTCTGAATTCTAATGTGTACTTATTACATTTCATAGCTCGTCGACAAACCTCATGAAACAAATTTAGAAAAAATGGAAACATTAATCAAATAATTTGTTTTCCAGAACGAATCATGCGAACGTGATAACAGCAGCGTAGAAACGACTGCAGCACGAAGTCCAAGCAGAAAACGTCCATGCAGTGAGTCTTTGGACAATTCAACTCTGGTAACTCCACATGAGACAATCACTTCTGAAAGTCCTGAAGACCCGAACCTCCAGTCGAACAAAAAGCCTCGACTAGCAGGCGAGGAATACCTTCAACTGAAGCAAGAGCTTAGAGAACGAAAGAAAGCCCTGAAGAATATTCCTCGATTTCGACTGAGAGCTGTTGGTGAAAATGCAAGCTTAAGTACAAATATCAGCCATGAAGATCGTATTCCAATTTTCCTCGCTGATGTCCAACATCTTCTCATGTATTCTCTACTTGGACACAATTCACCATATTTGCCCTCACGATGGTGTCATCTAGAAAAATTCAACAGAGTCTCTCATACAGTTGTCGTTATTGTGGAGGGATTGTCAATGTTTCACTTCAGCTCGTATGAGTCGTTGTTTCCTCACATAACAAATCACCTAGAGCATCGTCTAGAAATGATAACACCTACAGCTCACGGTGGATCAGTGATAGAAGAGCTTGCGGCAGTCCCGTTAACAGGAACACAAAGCACAGCCTTGATACGACAATTTGGATCTCTAGAGGCTGCCATGCAGAGCACTGGTGACTTAGTAAAGTTGTTGAAAGTCGTGTTCCCAATGCAACCACAAAAAAATGAAAATGGTAAATTACTGAGCAAGAAAGCTCTGAAGGAATTACCACCTTCTGACAAATTCCCAAGGACTCAGTTGCTCTTATCTCCTTGGCAACTAGTCGAGGAAAATTATCCTCTACCATTACGAGGCGGTCTAGCAACTAGATACTCTGATTACGTCCTCACAAAAGACATGTATCTCGAGGCAACACCAAAGTCTCCCATGTTTGGTCTTGACTGTGAAATGTGCAAAACAACCACAGGAAGCTTAGAACTCACGAGAATATCTATCGTAGACGAGACAATGAATGTTATCTACGAGACACTAGTAAAGCCTGAAAATAAAATCACAGACTATTTAACAAGATACAGTGGTATTACAGAAGAAATGCTTTGTGACGTGAAGACAACACTTTCAGATGTGCAACAAGCTCTGAGAGAATTGCTTCCATCTGATGCAATTCTCGTTGGGCAGAGTTTAAATGCTGATCTTCATACACTAAAAATGATGCATCCTTACGTCATAGACACGTCTGTGATTTTTAATACCACAGGCGATAGATATCGAAAGACGAAATTGCAAGTATTGGCAAGAGAATTTTTGAATGTTAGAATTCAAGAAAACAAAGCTGGTCACTGCTCCACTGAGGACTCACAGGCTTCGATGCAATTAGTGCAGTTGAAGCTGGAGAACAGTGTAGACTTTGGAGATGCAGTTTTAGTTGGCCAGAAAATATTGGAGGAAACACTGAGGAAGAAAAGAATGGAAGGACAGACAGCAAATGATGGAAGGACTTATGGGGTGTCTATCTTCAAACACGTGACAAAGGAAAAGAAGACAGCTGCTATTGTAGGAACTGACGAAGTCTTGAACGAGTACTCAAAGTACTTAATGACGTCTTCATTGGCAGTGATGGACGATGCTAATTTCGACAAGAACGATCAAGTGCGATTGGTGACGACTGAGACGAACAAGCAAGCGATCACCAGAGCGAGTCAAATTGCAATGGAACATGCGCTGACGTTCTGTCATGTCAAGATACCTGACGATCATTTGCAAGAGGAAAATCTACAGAAGACCTGCCGGTCGGTGAACAAATGGATGCAAAAGATTTGGCATCACATGGCAATGAATGGATTGGCCTGCGTGGTTTTCAGTGGACAGGATCACGCGGCAAATGGCGCGTGTTTTTTGAATTTAAAACGAGAACCAACGCCACTACGCCTGTAGCAATTCTCGACATCCAAGAGATATCTCGTTCAAGCTGATGTGAATTCAATCTTGCTGGGAAATATATCGAGGTCGACCAACAACTGATGCGCCTCAATTTTTTTTATATTCATGTTTGCCCGAGCGATGTACAAACGAATCGTGTGATGTCAATAAATATTTTATACTCCGTTTATTCCATTTTTTTTCTTGTGCGCCTGTCATTCTGTTATTCTTTGTAAGTTTGCATATTCATGGATCCCTCCTGCATGCTTTTCACGCGTTAATTGTCCGTGGCTTTAGAGTGACAAACCGAGCTCGGCATACACAGGCCCGGCTAGCTCAGTCGGTAGAGCATGAGACTCTTAATCTCAGGGTCGTGGGTTCGAGCCCCACGTTGGGCGCATTTTTTTCCGCTTTTAACTTTATTTATTGCTCCAATTTATTAATACCAATAATAATGCTAGAAATGGAAAAAGGTATTGTTGCTTTTTTAATTATTTAATTAATAGTTTGAAAGATTCAACTAATACTTCAGAAGTACGTTTTATGTATATTTATTTCATTTCTTTCAGAGCGAATACATGATATACAAGTGCAACATGTACAAAGACGTCAGCGTGTCTGGACATTGAAAGAAGAAACGGACTGTCTGCGAACCTTTGAACACATACATATACACATAATAAATGAATAGAATATAGGAGTCAGCCAGTTCAAATATTGTCCTTACAACAACAATGATCTGATGGTGCAACGTAAGGAATCGCTCCCGATAAACTGCGTACATATGCGAAGCAATAAGTATAGAAACGAAAGGCTCGACGCGTGCTCGCGCAATATTCACACGTACTCCAATTTTTTTTTTTTTCTTAATGATGTTTTTTTGCAGAGACACTGTATGGACTGTTTTACGAAATTCAGCGATACGTACGAGAGAAGCCAATCGCTCTCACGACCTCGAAGGACATATCGTGTATGTGTTTTCGGGTTTGCTGGACCTCAGTTTGTTTCACATGCTCGCTGTCACCGTCTCATCGACAGACAACAATAAATACAAAAGAGAGAGTTAATTCAAGTGGTGAATGAACAAGAGGAAGACAGTATCCAGAAGTGCAACACGTAAGCTGATAACAGGGCCGATGGGCAAAATATTTATTTAAAATCGAAAATACTAGTGAATTAATACACATCAATTCATTTTGCAGTTTTCAAGGTGATTGCTGAATTAAAAAAAAAATCTAGTCTAGCTCTTTGACTATTAGTGAATTTTTTTATATTTATTAATCTGGTTTAATGTAAAATAAAACAAAATAAAACATTTTTTTTGCTCAGTGAGTCCTCGTTAAGGATTGAATTACTGTCTTAGTGTTAATTGAGACACGAGTAAAACTAATCGGCTGTGTGCTCGAGCGAACAAGCTGGCATTCATCTCAATTAAGGGTGGTAGATCATCAATGTCTGCTCGTTTCGATATCCAAGTTTTTGTTCGATGAATCTCACTTGAAACTCTTCCATATGTGAATATACGTCTTCCAAATACTTCTCTCTGCACCGTAAAAATCCTAAAAAAAAAAAATAAATAATACATTACAAACGAGGGCATCCTTCCACCCTATCCATTGACCTACTTCCACCCCCTGCCGAAGGAAGGGCAACATTGAAAGTTATCCGAGGCCTAGGATTGACCTAGTTTTTCCCAAATACAAACAGCAGTCGACCCTTCCAATCGATATACTTACTTTCCTACTATGGTTACGCGGGTCCTGGAGGGAAGACGAGCGTTGTTGATCAACCCCTGTACCCAGTGCTACATCCAACATCCCTAGCAGCATTTGCCACGTGTCGTCTTCTCTACTCTTTGCAGGTATATACATGCATGTAGCTTCCTAAAACACCATTTATCTTGCGTAGAAACAACAATATTTGCCCTTTATAAAAATAGTATCATATAGCTTTTAATCTATTCTAAGTTCCGAATCTATCCCGGTGGGAATGTGGGTTACGTCATGGCCTTGAGCCAGTTGATGATGTGCTAGTGAAAATATCCATCAGCTTGTGGGTGTGACGAAGGGTCTGACTTGAACGAGTGGACCCTACGCCTGGACACGCATCTAATCATTTCCCTAATGTCTTTTATTATAATTAACATTGTCTTCTGCTTATGTTTTTCTTCATCTACAATAGCTCAGTCATCAACTGCATCAGAAGGTGAAGGTGCTGTCGATCTATAATCCTACGTAAATAGGCTACCCTCTTTTGGAGCAACAATAGAAGGGGAATTATGTGAATTATTTTCATCCACGCGATTTGAATCCTAGAGTATGTCTCATCAGCTTTTCCTGGTGGAAGCCACTCATCCTCAACTCATATGTGTCCCACACACGGCAATGAAAGGGCGCCTGACGTCTGCGCCGCCGCGACGCTCGGCTATCTAAGTATACACCCAGTGAAATAGCCCGCCGGAATGTTCCGCACTCGTGCGAATTATATGCTGAACTGTGGCCACAGTCATTGGCGGACCATCAGCCGTGCTAGCAACTCCATCAGTTCTGGAGCAATGGTCTGAAGTACTTTTGTCTCTTCAGTGCAGTCTGTGACCCCGTGAATCGGTGCTAGTAACATTTAAACGGTGTCGAGAAAATTAAGGTAATTATTTTTCGTTGGTTCTTCATGAAGGTGGACCGTAAATAGAAATTGTGGTACAAAGTCAACTCGGCTTAGATGAAACAGAGGATCAAGTAGCACTCGGGCAAATATTTGATTCCACTCGGGTGACTATCTTAGGCCAGTCACAACTTCACAGTCCTCTTCCACTTGTAGTCATGCCGACTGTTTGTAATCGCTGATAATTATCCCTGTTTTGTTTAGCTACGCTTAATTATCTTGGATGCACTGTTTGCCCAACAGTTGTCTTCTTCTATACTGGTTCTTATTTTTCTTTATTTCTTCTTTTATGACACCCCAACGCCTCCTGCTTTTGCGTTTCACTGGTGTCGTGTGAATATGCAAACAAACAAACAAACCTAAGGTCATTGATCACCATTGGATTAGTTGGATTGTCCAGTTATTACACTGTTTTATATATAAAAAAATTATGTTTCTCATACAATGGTCGATCTGTTGTTCTTTGTGTGCTTGACAGGCAGGTCAATCTCCAAATGAAACCCCTGAAGTCATTGAACATTATTGGATTAGCTTGGTTGACTGGTCATTAAGCACCTGGTCTTCTGTAAGCTCTAAAAAATGACCCGAGGCTTTATACGACTTGGAATTTTTTCCCTCCGTCGGAGGGATGTAGATCGCACTGTACATTTCGCAATATCAAACTGTAGTCCCTGGGAGTATTGATCAACCCCTCGCAGAGTTCACCCTCCCGCACGATGTCCCTCCTCATCTTCCTCATCCTCCGTCACCAAGTTTTCTTCCTCTTCACCTCTCTACTCCAGTCAGTATACGTATCTCTACGATGTCAACTGCAACGCTTATGATTCACCTGAAAGCACGTGTGAAGTAAATGGAGATGAATCAATAATAAAAGATACCAGGTGCTTGGCATTACCTTCCCACTCTTATTGAATAAACACTCATTATTCCATCTCTCTTTGCTCATGAATTTTCATAAACCAGTACACTGCGGTGCCTTGATCGATGATTCGTCATTCAATTGCACGGATCAATCAATCGTCACGAGGAATTCTTGAGTTCGTTGGCACCCTGCGAGACTATCTGTATAAATGTATATATTAATTACTATACACTGAACGTTATGTCATCTGTCGATATCGCTTACAATTTCCATTGACTTATACTTCTCAATATGTTAGGACTATTATCCATGTCCTCGCTCGACATCTCGCATAGATAACGTACCTATTGCATTTGCTAATCATCACGTCCACACAGAGACACACATTGAAATGATGATAAGCTATGTAATAAGCTCATTTTCTTTTGCTTAATGTAGGTTTTTAAAAGAATGCCTTCATTCTGTAAACACAGTTATGCAGTTATTGCACAGTTTATTGTACTTTGGACAATGGAATTCCATCGATATTATACCAATGAGTTCAAGATTCTCAGGAGGCTGATGATGCCCTGAGGCAATTCTGGATTTTCCATTTCTATGAAAGAGTTTCCGTTGTTACACTGTGGTTTTCCTACTCTGGTTTTCTTCCATCATCACTCTGTGTCTTCGTCCAACAATCACACCGGATGTTATAACTCGAATCGACGAAAGGAAACTCATGTGTGTTCATTCCACTGCATGTCGTCAATCGAGTTAGTTGTGTACGAGTTATACTCTCAGTTGCAATTTCTGTCGCGACTTATATCTAACTACTTGGTCAAATGATAGATGTGAACATGCGTCTTCCAAAGTGGTGGAAATTCTACATAAAGTCTGCTTTAAGTGAGTTTCTTATTTTTGGAATATTGGGGACCTTGAAGACATTCACGAATATTCGATGATTGTGATTAGCGAGGATTTTTTCGCACGTCTCGACAATTGTTACTTTTGCATGCAGAATTTTTTCGCACATTTATCTCATTGTCTTCCTCATTTGAGTCTCCTTGAATTATCGTTGTGGATCCTTTGGACAATTCATCGATTGTATCAAATTTTAAATCAATTGCTTGATCATGTGCTCTCAAGGTTGTCAATCAAATTTTTTTTATTACCTTTTACTATCAATTTTATCCACACCTTTCGCTTTGACACACCGAAAGGCGTTTAGTCATCGTTACAACCTTGACTGGAGTTTGAAAATTTCACAGTGTCGAGATGCACTATTACTGCAAGGTTCTCTGAACCTCGGACCTTGATTTATTCTAATCCACGAGTTATATGGAGATTCAAGTAATGCTGGCATTGACACGTTAACTCTACTCGTGTATCAAGTCATCCACGATTCATCGTCTTCCATCAGCAGCATCCAATAACGTCCATAAAGGACTCTGTCGTCACTGATGAAGCCTACTATGATGGGGAACGTTTGAATGGACTCAATATACAAACTCCCTGCTTTCATTCTCTCAGTGCGAAAATGCGGGCGCCTTTAATTAAATTCAATTGAATTAACCGAGGTAGAAATAAAGTTTAAACGACTGCATAGCCCTCTCTATTACTTCATCATCAATTAAAATAATTTTCTCTGGCATTTATGTCGCAATATTTCACCTAGGATACAAAATTCTTCTGTTCTTTTTCTACACTTCATTCAAAAAATTCAATAGGGCCAAAAATAGCGCCAACTCTTGGTATATTGCTTTCCTTCTGCCAATCTATTTTTGTATTAAACTGAAACGCCTAAAAATAGCACAAAAACAAGCCTGAGATAAGGCGTAGTATGATTATCGTCCGCCTGAATTCATATTGTTCCATACAAAACTGCGTTTGACACGCTCATTAGCATCCTCAGATGCATACAGAATCATTATTCTGCATCTTCTAGAGAAGCCAGTCGATGTCGAGGACAGCTAAGCGGGGAGGAATACAAAGGTGTCCAGTACGTTTGTACCCATCAGCACCTGCATCTGCTTGTATTTAAGATCCCAAGGCTCTGCCACATTTTTATTTTCATCAGTCAGCGCGTGTTGTACGTCCAGTATCGACCTCGATTTTCATCACCATGGGAGTTTGGCTTCGTCGACGACACAAGGGTATACAAAAATCTGAAAATAAGTTGGTGATCGTCAATAGGCTCATTCATTTTCTGTTAAGGGTCCATAAAAGTGTTTTCTGGTGCCCATCGGAGGGGCGAGATGTGGGAAGGGAAATAATGCCCTCTCTATTTTGACCTGTGGTTTGTTGTGTGTAGTCACACTAGGCTCTCTAGCACACTTGAATGTGCGAATGAACACTACATATATCAATTATCTCACTCGCACTATTCGACACTCTGCGATTGCCCGCAGTCCCTGGAACGCATTCCATCACTTCCCATGATATGAGTTCACCCATTTCAACGGTCCATTCAGAATGTTTTATAAACAATCGGATAAACCTCGGTTGGGTGACGTTGTATTGAGCGTGAATGTTCATCGATGAGCATATGTGAGTCCCCGTCTGAGTCATACAGAAAGAGAAAGAAAGTAAAGCAAAGCATTGGAGTAGAGATCGGTAAATAGATCTTGACAGTTTGACCAGAGCATTCGTCGAGCGTAGAGGGTGCTATTGAGGACTATTGCATCGCTTCTTCGGCATCTCGAGTGTTACTTTGTTTTGATCGAAATGATAAACTTTATTAATTACCATCGTTTGCAGTTGAATCGATTAATGTTGAAGGTATGGCGCTGATACAATAGCTGCTATAAGAGATATCAAGAAGTGTGATAATTTTTTTTCTTTATCAATTTCCCTAGAAGGACAAGAAGTCTAATTCCACTTGTATTCATCACTATCTGTCGCGTAAAAACGAAGAGAAAAAGAGGAATACGAGAAAGTTGAACTGTTGCTATCTGTGGCAAACATCGCCAAACCCTTGTATGATTTAGATAGGAAGGCGCGTTCGCTGCACCGTTGCCGAACGGAATCGATAGATATACACGAAAAAGTGTCTCTTCCGACGAACGATACGGCGACTATCGCGACCAGCCTGACACCAAAGAGCTGGTGATTCATCTTCTCTGTTTTATTATTATGTTTACAAGTAAATGGAGCATCAATATCATCCACAGGAGATCGAGCAGGATGTCGTCGTGGGTCTGATCGCACGCTGACCAGGCTCTACTCCGGTTTAAGGACACCGCTGATCACTGGAGACTGTCTGAAGAACGTGTCCCAGGTGCCTCTGGTCACTGCTGAGGACAGAATGACTGAAGAAACCGATTCTCGTGGCCGAGTGATCCTGGAGGTGTGTAAGCATGCTTTTATAATCTTTCCACAGAGTCCTGATATGTTCATGACCTTGTTCGGAACTTGATTGAACAGGTCGGCCTGCCCGGAGACACCTGGAAGTACTGCGTGGAGCGTCAGAGCCTTGCAGAGAAATCAGAATGGTTTCGTGCGTTGCTGATGAGCGACATGGCTCCCCCTCCAAGTGACCCGCCACCCACTATCTGTCTTCAGCACGTGGAGAAGCGCGCCTTTGACCATATCCTCAGGTCAGCAGATATCAGTAAACAATAGCCTGAAAGATAGAGATAGTCATCTTCACACAATTTTGGAGCAAAGAGTAAAAAACGTTCTGGGTCTCAATATTCTTCAGGTATTTCTGCGGCGAGCAAGTTCACTTCCACTCGGTCTCAACAGCGAGGGCGACCCTGGACGCAGCACACTACTATCTCTGTCCAGAGCTGGCGAAAATGGCTGTGGATTATATCACCAAGAACCTCAGTACCTCAACAGTTCTGTCTGTCTACCATGGATTAGGCCTCTATGCTGTGACTGAGGCCGATGGCAGTGAAGGAATTCCTACGGCACCACTGGCACCTGGAGATGACGCAGGAGAGATAGGTATGTCTGCCTGCGACAAGTTAGTGGAGCAAAGCTGAATAGAATGGGAATTTTGAATGGAGAATAATGAATGCGTCAATTAATTTTACAGATTCGATGTGAAAATAATATTCTATCTGAACATAATAAGTAAAAAATAATAAATAGTATTTTTATTTGATGTCATTCTAATTTGGGTTCTAAGTGAAACTTTTTAATCGCTTTTTTGGTTCAATGAAAAACAAAATATTAAAAATTTTAGAAAAATCGTTAAATAATAAATAATCTTTGCTATTAAACTATTGAGGTAATATTGACGAAATGTAATATTTATTTCTATTGCTATGATATTGTTAAAAGTTATTTACGTTTAAAGCTTTTTATCATACATTTAAAATATTATTTTTTTAGATATATCAATACATTTCCTCACATTCTATTTCAAGCAGCATATCCATGACTAAGAGTCCAAACCTCTCTTATATCCATTTTTTATAAAAATTTTTAAAAATAGTACCAAAATAAAAATGCAACTAATGTCGCGCTGATTCGCTATTAATTAGAAAAACATGGAACATAGGAGGTTTGGGGTCTTAGCCATTGACATGTTAAATAAATTTAAATTAAATTTTACTCAGTACTGCATGAAAACCTATTCTTTAATTGATCAATAAATTGATTGATGTCCTTGATGACTGTTGATTCAGCTTTGGCGTGCACAAGGCTACTTGCGTCGTGTCTCGCTGTCATTGATGCTGCTCCTGATGACGTGCTGCGTCAGGAACGATTTGAAGAGCTCACTATTCAGGAGGTCGCGAGCCTTGCCTACAGGGACGAGCTCAGACTGGCCAAGGAAACTGTGCTCTTTGGGGCCTTGGACAAGTGGTCTGCTTCTGAGTGTAGAAGAAGAGGCATTGAACCAACTCCATGTAATAAGAGGGCTGCACTGGCTGATGAGATTTGGTATAGCGTAAGATATCTTCTCATGAGTGATAAGGAATTTATTGAAGGACCAATGGCAAGTGGGATCCTCAGCAGTGCTGAGTCTGCTGCTATTGTTGCCAAAATCCTTGGGCACAATCGAGCACAGCGGGACCACGAGCAACAGAGCCACTTGGTTCCTTGCAGACTTTCCAACACACCTAGGAGACGTAAGTCACCACCCAAAGCAAAAGCTGCCATGAAACCTGGAAAAAAAGAGCGTGAAGATAATAAAAAGAATAGAAGAAAAGAGTGCGCTAGTCAAGGTCAAAGAGCGTGTGCTCGAGTTGGAGATTTTGTTATTCGTGCTCTTGCTTGTGTCTTCGACTGATGAGAAAGACCCGCAGAGATTACGATAGATAACTAATGTTTTTTGATTGCGGTTGATGTACATTTTTTTTTTTTTTTTTTTTTAAGAACAATATTAGACTGACAATTTTGACTTTATGATCTTTTTATATAATTGATTCTATATTGATCTCGAAGAATTATAAGTACCAATTAAGCCACTGGATTTTCTTTTAATTTTGTTATCGAAGTATATAGGGGGAACTAAAAAAATTTTTATTGAGAGTTATAGCGAGACAGTATGTTATGAAAGATTAACCCGTTTTTTCTATTTCTGTTATGTGAGTCGACGTCGTAAAAAGCTAATACGGTCAACTAAAATTCCTTGAGTGAAGTTTATAGGTGTCTGAGTATATAACTCTAGAGAAGTTTTTGTGGGTCCTATTCTGGCCAATTTGTAGACAATTGTGTGCTCGATGTTGTTGTTAACATGGTTCACTCGTTGTGTTCATTGTATTGATTATTAGATGAATGTTAATTAAATAAAAAAAGAATCGTGGCTGGTCCAAAATTTAGGAAATTCCGTTAAACTCCGATTAATGATTTTATCTGAATTTTTAGCAATTTTAAGACATTAATTAGGAGTTATTATAGTTTATAACATTGTACATATTGTTATGATGTCAAACCTTAGATAATATAGTTACCAATATTCATTAATTGTGTGGAATGCTAATAACAATTTCCTTGGTTGTATCTGATGGCCACAATTGACAATACTTGCCCAAATTAAAAAAAAACGATTAATTTGATGGTGCACCATATACGCGGTCCACTATGAAAAAAAACAAATTTCTTATTTTTCAAAGTAATTTTTAAATTATGAAAATGATTTGGGTGGTAATTATTAATTTTTTTTTAAAGATTGGTAATTTTAATAGTTACTCAATGTGTAGAATAAAACGACCTAAATTTCCTATCGATGGAATCTGAGTCCTTTTTTTATAAACCCAATATAGTATTTAAAATGACCATTGGCACGAGACTGGTACGGTGTCTACTGCGAAAAATATCAACAGTTAAAACTGATAAAAATGTTTTAAAGGCATACAAGCATCAGCGTATAGAGATCTTTTGTGTACATTAGTTGGATATTCGAACTTTTCTGTTGCAGGTCCATGAGATCCAGCTAGATAAAAGGCTATTTTACGTTTTGAAGGGGGCAAAAGTAAATTAAGCCCTCACTTGTTAAAAATACCACAACATCCCCTAGAACGTAGAATTAATTATTTGAAAAGGCTATTCTATTATTTTTAAATTAATAAAGCTATGATTTTCTTTACTATTATTGCCCTTGGGTATTTCGGGTCGATCTTCATGGTACCGATTGAAATATTTGGCTTTCATGCGCGAAGGAGTAGAAGGAGAGAGGTTTCTCTCTGGTGGAAGATGGTTATTAATTTATTGTTAATTGCATAATGAAGATTGATTTCAGGTATACTTTCTATTATATTGAATTTCAGACATTAACATACTCGCAGCCAAATTTTATAGATTTTGCTCAGAAAAATCATATAAGAGAAAGACGACGCTTAGGTATTTTGGAATTAATTAATTTTTATAAAAATTAAAATTTGTACATAAAATAATTATACAGCTTTCTCGCAGCTTTCGATAAAGTCGATAGACGTATAATGCCTAATAAGATATGGAATATATGCAGTAAATACATAGAATTAGTACTACTTTAAATAAATTTGTTGATCTTCAAAAATATTGAATTTTAGGGGGTGCTAAGACTTATGCAAAATTATTATCATTTAAGCAACATTTTCAACTACTGAAATTGGTTTATAGACACACTTCCAGATATTGTGTACATATGAATAGAGTTGACATAAATTAACGCAAAATTTTTGTACACTTACCTACGTTGCGTGCCACGGGTCGAAATTATGTCATTTTTCTTTAATGAATGAAGCTTATATAGCAAAAAATTTAATGCGCTATAAACAGCAATATAACAACTGAAGTGAAGTGATTTGAAAAATCATTGGAGGATTCTGCGCACATGATATTGAAGTTAATGAATGAGTCCTTTGGCTTTTGAATTTCCAATTATTACCCCACCATGGGCACTCCTCCGTTGATTGGCCTATAGTGGCGATCTTTGACCCTCATTTTGAATTTTATTGGTTGACAATTCTTTCCGCAAGTCAAATATATACGAACGCACGGTTGTCGAAGATTCCCGATTATCCCCGACAATTTAAAAATGGTTGAAACTCAAACCTAACCTATATGTACACAAATGGTTTCTGTTTATATACCAGAATTACATCGAAATAACTGATTAGACGAATGAATTCAATCAATTAATTCAATCATCTCATGTGGTTTGTGGTCCATTTATGATTACATATACATATTTTGATGTATATACATATGATTAACGGTATTGCGCATTTTTTTATTTCAGCTTCGGGAATGATCGTATAATTTCGACTGTTATCGGCAATCTTCGGCAACCGTTCACATAATCGAAAACGCTAAAATATCCTAGACCGCAGACGTCGCGAACAATACAAACCATATAATAATTAAGGTAATCCAACTAGCCGGATCGTAAACATGGTTTTATTGCAGTAATAGAAAACCAATCATTCTGAAAATTTATTACAGTAAAAAAAGAGTCCAACCTCCATTTATAGAACAATAGAGAAAGATAAGCGCTACCATTCCCGGATAGACTTTATTATTCTCAACTATTGAAAATCGACCTGGTGACGCAATTACTTATTGACCCTTATATTCGACATAGCTTACTAATGCCTTGATTTCATTGAAAAGTATTATATTTTACAACATACAGTTATTAGTCATTATTGTCTCAGGTAGATAGCCCATAAGCACATATACGTATAGGCGTCCGCCAGAAAAGGGGCTTTGGCTGTGTTCGATAAAGGGTCCAAACTCTTTCTAAAAGTTCCCTAATTAATTATCTTTTTATTTGTATTTTTTTGTAAGATCGTGTTAATTTAATTTCATGAATTGTCCCCAAGAACAAATACACAATATTTGATAATAATTACATTAGCTAAACAAGGACTTTAAGAATGCTGTTCTATCATTACTATTATTCTCTGTTTGATTCTTATTTCTTCTAATCTCCATGTCTGTGTCTCTTTGCTTGACTTCAGGTGCTACAAATGTTGAGGCCTGTCCTTGTTCCTTCTTCGCACGTAGTTTCTTACTCCTGTCTACGTTGAATGAGAAGAAGTTGACTTCTCGTTTTGCCTGAGAAATCTCGGTCTTCAATCGTTGCTTGTGCACTGCTCTCTCGTAAGCCAGTCGTTCATTCAGATGAATCCATTTGAATCTTGGGAGGTATTTGATGTTCCAAAGAATGTCGTAAAATTTACTTCTCTTTCTCGTTGAAATTTGTGTGTTATTGAGCGTTGCAGCAACGAATTTCGCCACTTTCTTCTTCTCGAATTCAACCCAACCCTCTGTGAAGTGTCTGCTTGCTTCCTTTTTCTTCTTTCCTGACTTCTTTTCACCATTTAATTGTGATTCTGTATTCTTGTCTAGTTGCAGATAAACTCGTCCCAGTTGGCCATAATTCGAGAGTATTTCGCGTATCATAGTAACGTTCATGTATTTTGGGATTTGCGATATATAAACTATCCCTTTTTTCTTTTTTCTCACCAATAAAGGATTTCTCGAACTTTCCATGGTATTTTCCGAGGTTGCACTACTATTTCCTTCATCTCGACACTCCATTTCAGTCTAAACACGTGCGTATAACCTCAAAAATGCTCGAAAACCAACAACAATCTTTGTGTGTGACGTCGCAATTGTGTACAACGGGTATTACAGTCACCATAATAATACGGATAATAATGAAAACCTTTACACCGACCGTTTTTCAATCGATAAAGTAGGCATAACCTCGAAAATCGAAATGGTAGTTTCAAAATAAAACGCAGCGATTCTTCTACAAATTTCAATCAGTAAGCTAAATAATTGGACAAAAATTTATCTTATTGAACAATTAACGTTATAACCTCTACTGTTATTGTTATTTTTTAGTTGACAACGAGGTTTTACTAGTTAAATCCCTGACAATTTCGGTGCTAAAGACACAACAACATTATTGTCTAAAAAACAAAGAATCATGAAGATTCCATCATCAAAAAGCTTTATAATAAACGGTGGCGATTCAGCTTTTGCTAATCGACAAAAAGCACTCTTTGATCAACTATCAGAGGCTGAAAAAACCCACAACAAGGATCAACCAAGCGCAACGAGCATCGATACCTTGGAATCCAACAAATTCAGTCGTCCAGCACCACCAGGAAAACGTCGACGACACGAAACTCGACAATTTCGTGGCAAAGAAAGCATTTTCAAGCGACCAGATTTGCCCTCACCTTTCTCCTCAGATAGAAGCATGCCCGATCATCGCAGAAATCCTCACAAATGGGTCAAATATAGCTTAGACGATGTCCAGAACGCGGACATGACCGACAAGAGTAATACCCAGGCAGCACTTTCATTTCTCAGGGAACTGAAAGCAAGGAAGTCCAAGGACCAGGCTGCTAATGAATCAAATATGGAGATGGACGACTTAAACAAGAATATTTCAAGCTCGTCATCATCGACAGCCAATGCAATTACGTTTAAGAGACCTATAAATAAAAATAAAAGACAAGTATTGCCTATAATCGTGGAGAATGATGATAGGCCTGTATTCAAAGGCAGTAAAATTGTTCTTCCTGAGTATGTAGTAGGTCAAAAGCCAGTAAACAAGACAAAGAAGGAAAAAAAGAATGTTATTAAGGTAGATCGAAGCAAGCAAATGAAATTAGATCACTTGGAGGAGTTTGATGGGGAGGACGATTAAAGATAATTAAATATTATTTTACTTTTTATTATAACAGTAAGTAGATTCATTATTTTTAACTATACATACTCTATGGACTCTAATAAATAACCAAATGAAGCTGTTTATTATCCTTTTTATTATAAAAATTTCACTTGAATTAATTCTTCACAGTAGACGTGTCCTAGAAGGAGAAAAAGAACATTATCAGCGTCCTAGATTGCAGTAAGCTTATCAAATTAGCTCACTGGGCAGCATTTGATGGAAAGAATGATTAAGGCTTATTAAATATTATTTCGACCTATAACTGTAAGTAGATTAATTATTTTTATCTCTTTACAACCTACTGACTCTAATAAACAATTAAATTAAACGATTGACAATTTGAATTATTGAAATTCCACATGAATTAGTTTTGAACAAGGAATAAAAACCATTTAGAAACGTCTTCGTGAGGTAACACACCGTGTGAGTCAGTTAAGGCATATAAGACATTTAATTCTCCTTCCAAGAATAAAAGTATATTCGGGGAAACCGTTAGCTCGTAAGTAGGCCAGGAGTGTCTTCTTCCTTTTTTTTTTGCTTCAATCAACCTGGGAGTGGATGTCGCAGTAAGGGATATAAACGAGCATTGCATCATTTTGTCACTCCATTTGCTCAATATCATCACATTGCCTATGACAAAGAACAAATTACTTGAATTCTGGAGAACATCGTGTTCTGCTATACTATTTCCTCATCATTCTGCTTGTAATAATAGAGTTTTCTCAAGTGAAACACGACCGAACAAATTGTAATAATCGGTCGAAGCCTTTGCTACTTATATCGGAGCAAAACCAGACTCACACACCGCATCCAGAGCCTTTATGGCGATTTGTTCTTGTTGCCAAGGTTCACTGACACAGAAGACCAAGCGAAACGAGAACGCCGATTGAACCAGGACAACGATCACGATCGTGTAAGAAAACTCGACAACGCCTGCAATAGCTCTCATTGTTACGATTAATTTACGGTTCAGTCGATGGAGACGCAAGAAGACTACACAATCATCAACTGCTTCACACATGCTTGAAGAGAGATAATAAAGCGATTGATGTACAATTCAGTAGTGAAGCGGTAAAAGAAGATAACTCAAAAATTACGAAAAATTTTAGACACTTTTATTTTTAGGAATATCTCAAAAACCTTGGGAGATACGA
>JABSMT010015622.1:0-17870 GCA_018902335.1 Eumacrocentrus americanus | reverse complement strand
TCTTATAGTTCTCGAGATATAATGAATTTTGTTAAAAATTTCAATGAAATTTACTTTTTTATCGACTTATCTCCTTTTACCGCTTAACAACAGAAATTAAAGCATGATTTGTTTTGACTAAACTGATTCCTTCTACGTAGTTTTTACAAAGCAATCAGAATATAGGCGACAATTACCATTCCGATACGTAAAAAGTGCATTAAAAGTCATAATCTCAAAATTCCTCTCAAAATGTTAGCTGCACAGCCCCTTTTTATCGATTTTAGAAATAAAAATGCAATGTCTGCCAAACGGCATCACTAAATTAATTGACAATAGGCTAATGATGAAATTATGTGGAAACAACCCTAAAAAATTCAATTCCTGAGATCTCCACGAAAGAAAAATTTATCAGTATAGTCCTCCCTTGGGAATTTTCAACTGATATAATTACCATTTGCTCTCATGAGGAACTCATTTTTGAATCTGGATTTTCGAGTAGATTGAGTTGGGCGCAGACATAAATTCTCCGTCGAACTAGGCACATTTGGGGTGGTGAGTCGAAAGAATTAAACCCATTAAATTATTAATACTGTTCGTGGAGTGTGAAGCAAGGCAAAAGAAGGTAGAGGCCGCGTGGACGCATAAGGGAAGGCACGGGAAGAGGGTTGGCCACGTACGCTTCCTAAGCTGGGGACATCGCCCTGGGGGACCTTCGAAGGCTGCGCCGCAATGCCTGTCTGTTCTGGACGCGTGTGTATCTGACGCGCATCGTGCCATGTGCAGCTCAGCTGTGTGTTAAATCCTAAAATTATTGTGCGTCGCTACCACGTTCAATTATGCGCCGGCACACTGCAGGATAAACGCAAGAGGCATGCGAAGCAGGGGGCTCGTCGTGTGCGACTCCGTCATAAAAAAAAATTACCCATTAGTTGTGTATAGAAATTTTAATGAAATGGCACACATACGTATTATTCAGGGCCCAAATATTTTTGTAAAGTTTATAATAAATTATAACAACTTATTCACGTGTTTTTCCATCAGCCGACAGTTTATTAAATCCACCGTTAAAATTAGATATTCCTTAAATGATTACACCCCCCTCCCTCCATCGGGTAAAATGGAACGAAAATCTCCGTAGGAAAGTTGAGAGGTTTTCCTACCCTTCTATAGTTCGTTAATTACTAACCGCGCTTGACTCCTTAATAAACTCGCCAAATCGAGAGATTCTTCCCAAAGTTTCTCTAAGAGCCGAATGAAATTGAATTGCCTTCCTCCTGGAAAAGTATGATGCCCATCAATATGTGCATGAATTTTTATTTATTTATTTATTTTTTTAATAAATCACACGTTCCATGTCGGTCAAAAAATTCCAAAAATGTGTTTCAAACAATTCTCGACTCGAGGCACGTACAAATATCGTAAATCCACGCCTTAAAAAATTCCATACCCATATGCCGTGTATATACTTTGTGCCAGAAGTGTCGCGCAAACTTTCGAGTCTTTCTTTATGACCCATACTGGTAAGCAAGTAAGCGTGCGAAAAGTCGCGAGATGCTGACGATGTTTGATAATAAAAATAGCCTTCACGTGCCATATGTGATGGTAAAAGTCCATCAGGGCCTACATGGGTCCTCCGTATCTTCTTTAGCACTCGCTCTCGTTCTCTCTCTTTTCCTCCTACCCCGCCATCGTTATAGACATATGTATATCTTGACATAAAGTCGGTTAAATAGTTGCATGTCGCGTAAACCCATACTTTCGTGAATAGACTTTGAGAAAGGAAGTTGGCGCGGACGACTTTTCTGAGTAGTTGACATATATAGTGTAACGATAAATGCGCAGGTCCACGACGCGTTGTGGATGAGAAGAAGTGTCCGGAGGAGTTACGTGACGAGCTTCCACGGAGTGAGACAAAAAATGCCCAACAAAGAACGAAATGGATACAATCGCGTCAGCGAAATAGTGGCTTTATGATAATCTCGTTGGGAGAACGTTAACAAGATTCGCCTCTTCATTCTACTCGCGTTCTGGGCGTATACTTGAATTTCTCTGCTTTCTGCTGGTCTTGTGTTATTCGTTTTATTATTTATTATATTTATTTTGCTTTTTCTGTTTTCCATATTTCACGAATGGAAATAACCAGCTACATATACATTTGATGCGAGTACATCTGAAAGTACGATGAGGACACGCGCGTGTCGGAATGAATACACTCTGTCGTAACTTCTAGCTCATTGAGATTTACATCAGTCTAGCTGCGATATAACTCCTGAGAATTCCATCTAATTTTCAGCACCACTCGCGCTTACTTCTTCCCAAGGGACCTTTTCGAATCGATATAACACTGCGGCGTGAGATAGTTTGCCGAGAGAGAAGACGTGAAGTTTCTTTACTGGTCCGTGGAAGGATTATCACGGACGGGTAATTTTCCGGGACCGGTCTTTTCACGACGATTGGCTTCGAACGACGATGGAAAAAGGAGAGAGACTGATGCAGAGATCGAGAAATGAAGGGCGCAGAAGATAAGACGAAGGTAGGAGCAGCGACCGGTTCATATCGGACGGAACGGAATCGCTACGATCGCTTCGAGCGGCGTCTCCTTGGCTTCGGTCAGTGCCTGGCTACAGCCAACTTTGCTTTACCTTGCGGGCGAATGACCGTTACGTTTTTTCGTTCCAAGGCTATGAGTATCTTTTCATTTGTGACCTCTCCCGGCCTCACACTCTCTTTCACTTTGTAAGACGCAAGATATAAACTCCGCCCGTAAAACCTAACGTTTATCTCTAATGCATATATTTTCGTTTGGTCTCGTCGTCAAAAAACTTGACCTTGCACCGTCAAGTTAGAGGCCAAATGAAAGGTAGCTTCTCGGCCATAGTTGTGGTGACGAAATTAGGTTTTAATCGACAACACATTGTATTGAACCTATTTAATTTTTCTTCATTTATTTTTTTGACAATGTAGAACAAAATTCATTTTCAAAGATAATTGATCATCTCTTTATCCTCTCCATGAGAAGAAGCCAACCCCAAATGAATTTGCGAGCCATCGATCTACATCCACGCAGAGAAAATGGAAACGGAATAGCTGCTAACGAGATATCGATTCTATTGTTCGGTGGGTAATTAAAAAATAACGCTTGCTTCTGGTTCTGGGACAGGAGAATGTAGTCGTATCGTCGTTGGCGGTGTTTAGTTATAGCGGGGCGCGGCGAGACTGCGAATAAATTACTCCAATCGATCGATTCGCGATGAACCGCCCAATTGTAATTTCTATTGTATTTCTATTGTGTTTATATGCATCTTGCGGTACCCGCGGCTGGTCATTTTTTGCCTTCACATCTTTAGTATGTACCATATACTACATCACGTATAATACGTTGCCTTATGGTTTTGGAGCTTTGAGTAAAGACGCATAGCATCGGCTTCGCACGATGTCGTTGTTGGCCAGCGAATCCCCTTGGTATATATCAAGCCGCTCTTCGTGCACAGCTCCCTTATCAGCGACCTATCACCGCTGAGTACAACAACGCCCGAAGGCTCCATACCCTCCGTCAACCCCAGACGAATTCCGTCAGACTCACGCGAGTGTCGAGACGCGTTCAAAACCCGAGGCCGCATATCGTGTACACGCGAAGATTCACAATATTCACTCGGAGAATTCGGTACAATGGCCGCATGGGTGGCACGCAATAGTACCTCCTGCATAGTAGGTAGGAAAAAATTGATTGAAAGAATAAATGATAATGTAATATAGTTGAATTAAGCTATGAAAATTATTATTAAGTCCCAATTACGTTAATGATGTTGCACAAGAGTGACTCTCTTTTTGGCTATGGACAGGAATACAGCTCGCAACGTCGAACGCATCAGTAATTTAGGACCAGCGAGGAGTCATGTGCGATATGAGTGTGGATAACACTGAGTGAACAATATGTCAGTTGCACACGACACACATGGCGGCTTTCTCACCACAACAACAATCATGTATATGCCTTATTAGGTCTGCTATAGCATTTAATTTTACGACTCTGTCTATTATAGGTGACTCTAGCCGAGATGTGAAAACAGGATTCGCGCGTATATATACAAGTGGTTGAAAACACGAAAAACTAGATGGGCTGCCATGTATTTATACACCTCTACTTCGTACACTCTATCTCTTGCGGAAAGTGTTTTACGTGGACACGACCAAGATCTACGTACACTCCAAAAGAAAGATCTTTCGCTCCTGTACAGTAGATGGGTTCTCTTCCATATCCGCCAGTTCAATTTCTTGAATGCCGCTCACGTGCGTACTGAGCTTTACGATCGGGCAGCCACGGTACCATGCGAGCGACGAGCGATTCCTGGGATATAAACATATATGTATACATATATGTCGATGGACCAGTGTGTCTATCGTAAAGATGTATACATACATGAAGAGACGCTCGAATGACTCGAGTGGATGACGAGGGTATATGGTATAGGAACAGGTACGTATTACTCCGATGGATCAGGCGAGGATGAAGATAAAGTCGAGAAGGGCAGAGAGACAATTCTACCCTTGAGGAAAGGCTGGCGAAACGTGTGGAACTTGGAATGTGCCACAAGTACTGTCGAAAACTAGGCCTGCAGCTTACTATATTGTGGACTGCCGCTGTGCCGAAACTACAGACACGAAAATAAAGCTGAATGTGCGAAACGAATGTATCTTAGTATACACATACAATCGACCCAGAAGCAGGGACATAGAGAAGCATTATAGTTAGATTTTCATGTGTCAGACCGGACGGGCATCTATTACACAATCCTAGACATTGACCATGAATATATGAATTGTAAAACATACCTTGTACATTGCAAATTGCAAATTGCAAATGACCAAGCGCTCGGATGTGCATGAAAAGGGCGGCAACTGAGAGTTATTTCCGATTAATCCTGATTGTCTTTCAACAATGCACGCGTGACATTCAACGCGGAAAACCCTGCTGTTTTTTTTAATCTCTCTCTCTCTCTCTCGGCCATCGATTCGTTTCCGTGATTACAAGTGATATTGAGAGGATTGGAAGCTTTGTATTTATTTTGGAAAAAAATATTATTTCTAATTCCAATTATACGGTACACGAAAAAAATTTTATCAGATAAATTACCACAAAAGTGTGGGTAACGGATGGACAACTCAACATTATGAGGAATATTTTACATCTGTACTGAAGTTTTAAAATAAAACCAAGTACAATGTAAAATAGTCTACGAGAAATATTACCATGCTGTTTGCTAAAATTTTGGATTTAGAAAAAATATAGAACTGTCGTTGAATATTTATAAAGGGTAGCAGACAATTTACCATTTACTCCTAGAGAAAATAAGAAGGACTTTGAAAACTATTACCATACTGTTCCGTATTTATCTCATGTTACCAGATTTATTAGAAAAATATACTACAAATGGTTTTAATTTATGCTGCACTATATGAGAAAAATTCCTATGCAGTTTGGAAATCAATCGGCCATGATCGAAAAACTTCGGTTGCTTTCGTAAATGCGTCATCGTAACGTCTTTAGAGAAAGGTCCTGCTTTGTGCGCAGTGACGTGTAGTTGTAGTCCAATGGATTCTTAGCCACGTCCGTGACTCAGTGGTTGGTCTGCTAGCTTACTGAAACATGAAAAATTTTCTCCGTGTACCGATGCATTGTCAAATGGACTATTGATTAGAAGAAATAGAGATACGAAACCAAAAAAAAATTTGAAAAGAAGTAAATTTGCATTGATAAAGTGATGCGATGGTTAGCAAGCTGAGTGGTAATGCGACTTTAAATCACCATTTGGATTTTTCCGACAAACAACGAGATGAAGAAGAAAAGAGGCTTGAGGTAGAGGCAATAGAGAAAAAACGAGACAGAATAGGGGTGTTGCATAGAAAGGGAGAGAAGGAAGAATGGCGCGGGTGGCAGTGCCGCTCGTTGGATTTGCATTTTGATAAGAAATCTCGGGAAAAGTTTCATCCCCTCCCATACAGAAGGTAGGAAATCTTTCCGCGACTCGACGCGGCGTCTTTTTTCCAACCGGGACCAGTTTTATTCTTACTTCATTACACGGGATTAGCTCGCTTTCGACCTGTCTTACCTTTTCTGCTTCGAACGACAAACTTTTTTCTATGCCCTTCGCTCCCCTCGATGAAGAGAGTCATAATTAAGAACTCGAGAGAATATGAAGAAGTAGTCTTAGTAGGTAGCGGTTAATTTTTTTTGGTCGAAAAAAACGCAAAAGAACAAATTTGTAAACCAACTTCTGGTAAGATCGTTATGGTTGATCGGGAAAACTTGAGACGGGAGTACAGGGGGTTTGGCGGTATCTACTGTATACTTCACGCAAGGGATCCGAGCCAGGCGTAATTTGCAAAACTTTCGAGTCCCGTATCGGCGATGCGTTACTCTCTCGTAATATCAAACTTTCCCGATCTTATCCATTATTACCTACTCATACAAAGACATTTATTAACGCGACGTAACCAAATATGATACTATATGAACGTCAATCTCAGTCTGCAGAGATATCTACAACGATTATCACCAAAAAGTTCTAATCCCTCCCTTTGTCGATTGTAGGCTCCGTTGAATCAACCCTTAGGACGATGAGAGCACCCTCCATCGAACCCTTCAATCCCGCATCATTACAACACGTCGACGGGGGGTATACAAGAATCATAGATTAAAAAAAGAATAAAGTAAAATGTGCTAGATAAAGGGAGAGAGAGAAAGGGGTGTATACCGCGTGCTACTAATGGCAGCTGGGACCCTGGAGGTACAGAAACTGGCCTTCACAGTAGATCAGGTGGCCCCTCTGATGCACACATAGGCATAGCTTTCATACACACCGATATAGTATTCCATTTCGCTCGGCAACGTCGCGTGCATTATCTACGCACGCGTCGGCTACACGATACGCAATCAATGGTGAAACACGGGCGACCGTCACCCCGTTAACGCCACGGGGGATCAGCTATATGTCTGGCCCCTCGTCTAACGAAGGGGCAGACATATAGATACGGTATATCTAAGTAAAGTTGAGCCAAGAGAATTATTCCTTCTAAATTTATTGGATAAGTCTTATCTGTTGTCCCGAGATGCTTTTAATACATTTTTTCTACTCCGCACAATCGCGGGATTTGTCAAATAACGTCGATTTTTCAACCTTTCACGAGGTCGTGAAACTTTTATGAGGGAGAGGACGACTGACCTTTGGCTGTCTCACAACATGAGAGAGGTATTTGAGTGAGTCTGCTGTGTGCAGGGTAGGAAACGTCAAAGTATTCCTGGCAACTGTTACTAACGGATTTATAGCTCTCGCAAACGCATTGGCGAAACGATCTACCCTACCCAATGTACGTCTATACACCTGAGCAATATATTTCCACGTCGATAAATCCCGATTATTCCAGCGCTCGTTATATATACCCATCGCGGATATTCATCTTGAAATACATCGGTACGAACTGGCTTGCATAGCCTAGCGGCAACGACATCGTTTGTTTGTGCTCCGATTTGAAAAAAAAAAAAAAAAAAAAAAACGGAAAACTTGAGGCACGAAGTATATAATCATTTTCTCCATCTTCTGTTCGACGCTAGACCCATCAGTTTTAGATGGTCCGGAAGAACCAAATTATGAAACAATACGAACCCTGAAGGGTGGCACGGGGTCTTTTTGATTGAACTTCTTATATTATGGGTAAAACTCGTCTCCTATATCTCTTGTAGGGTTTTACGCTTCTTCGATTCGTAGACAAGAAAAAATAAACGAAATCCTAAAAGAAAAAAACGACACCTCGAGCTTACGGTATGCCTCCTCTATCCTTCCATCTCTATCTGATATTCGTTCGTTCCATTGAGTATTTCTGAAGGAGAATTCGTCTCGCGTCTTCCACGCTCTTTCAATCGCGATTCAATGGAGATTTATGGGATGAAACGGCGTCAGCCTTGGACGAAAGAGCTCGTCGTTCGTTTATTCGTTTTTTCACCGATAAAACTGTCACCTACCACTACTCCTCAATGGAAAGAGAAGAAATGGAAGAAAAGAATCTAACATTTGTTGGATAGTGCGCAAACAGATGACAAAGGACGAAAGCATTGAACCTAAATTTCCATTGTGATTTTCAAGGCGTTTATGTCCTTTACTCTTTCATGGAATATATAGCTTCGATTTTAAGTATCAAGATCTTCATTCCATTTGCATTTGTGCCCTCTCATTTTCTTTAGGGCGTAGTTGTGTTCGATATCCCGAACGCAGGTACCCTAGTAGGAATGGAATCGAGGCACTTTAACGCGCCTTTAAAGTTTGCCTCGAATCAAAAAATGCGCTTTACAGACAGAGTGGAGGCAAAATCCAGCCCCACGAAAGTCTCCTTTATACTGCCTCAATTGTCGATAAATATGACAGTAGAGTCAGCATGAAATAGCTTCAAAACTTTTTTTATAATGCTTAGAAATAAAGACAAATTAATTCGCGAATGTACTTGTGTCAATCACTTTATACTGAGAAATGCATTTAGTCAGTAAAAAAATTTTCAATATCTAGAAGGAGTGTTACCCTAACCTATAAATACGTAGACAATCGAGCATGGTATCGAGCATGGGATAGTCGTTACGTGACCGCCATGGCGCTATTTCGAGATGTGCTTCGATATTCTGTAAAGTGCCTTGACAAAGTCGAGGGGACTTCGAGGCGATTCCTACTAGGGTAGTGAGCTCTCGGCTGCTGCTCGTAACTCGTAAATATTCAATCCGTGCGGTTCTCAAGCCGATTTTCCAGTGCGTCCAGTACACCCTAACAGATCCCCAACCAACCACTTCTTGCCTCCAACTTCCTTACGGACTAACGCCCGCTCTCCCTTTCTCTCTCTCGCTCTCTCTGTCTCTACTCTTTCTTTCTCCATTTTCTCAGTATTTTTCGTGTGTTTTTGCCCTTGTTTTCTCTTGAAGTTTCATAAATCTTTCATCGAATCGACTCACATTCGGCACGCGTGACCCTGCTTGGGAATTTGATAGACCTAAAAAATTATCGTCCATCGCACAACTTGAAAATTACTCCTTATTCACTTTAGATACAAATAAATGCCTAGTAGCCCTCTTTATAATTGAGAGCAACTCAAGTAGAAAGAGTACATGTACAGGTCAGCATCGATCTACGTGACAAAGCAGAATAACTCTGCAGCTAGACAACAATGTATATTCAAGAAAAGAAAGAATGTAAATTACCAGAACGTATGCAGTGAGGAAATTGCAAACCTGATTTACCTGACACCTTTTCAAAAATTCTTAGTTGTCGTTAAAATTTTGTACTAATGTGTGAAAAACGATGGAAAGTAATTGTTATCATCATTCTGTTGCTCTTTTTGTTCTTCGTTTTAATAATGCTCTTTTCACTTTTATCGCCTTCAAAGCGCAACCCGATGCAGGGCGGCACGTCCGTGAGTTTCCACTGAATTAAATTCGAAATTGGCTCGAGCTGTATTGATGATAAACTGCTATCGAAAATCATTATGAAACTTTTAAAATGGACAATATCACTTTGTTAATTGTGTGACAATTTTTAGATGAAATAAAAAAGACGACAATTTCCTTCCTTTTATTGTACGGACAATTATCAAACGAAATAAAAAGTTGCATATCTTTTGCTGGCCCATGCAAATAATATCTAGAGATCTGGATTGTATTTCGCAATTTTCAAGCTGATGATGCAAAAGAAAATATACTAAACTACTTGCGTCTTTCCTCTCCTCGCATGTCGAAAGCGTTGGGCCGTACGTCATCCCTCTGCCAATCCATAACCCTTTCTGAGATTTTTTATAGAGTTGCAAATATACTTGCAAGCTTTTCACCGTTGTCACGTATATAATTCATGAGAAATCATATAATTATTTATTTGCCATATTTTTTCCGCATTTGCGCGATAAACCGACGAATAATCATCGATCCAATTTATACGACATCCCCGCATTCATGAATGTTCACAGCTCTGTCAATTCGCTTCTTTCTCCCTTAGTTCTCGTGAATATTTTACAGCAGTATTAAATAATTCCTGATATATCAAACCCTACTGTCGTCCGAATTCTTTCATCAGACCTTGAAGAGCCGACTGTTTTATGATTCTCTTTCATCTCCCTGTTTCGATCCTCCAATCCACTCCAAAATAGGATTAATATCTCAAACTATCTCTTCTTCTCAATTTAGCAACTGTGAAAGTTATCCCAATTCATTTGGTTAGTATTTTCATCTTATTTCCCATCATGACAACTCGCCTTCTTCTCTCTTTGATAAGGTAATTCAGAATCATGCCCGTGCCGGGGCTCAAGAAACTTGCGCGTGGGTTTTCTCGTCGCCTTTTTTGGAGTTACCTCTGACGGGCGATAGTGCAGAGTAGCGTAAAACCAAACTATAAAACATCTACTATATCACGAAAGGCTTCACTCAGTTCCTGGCAGTAATGACGTCGGCGTCGGGAGCAGCGGCAGCAATGAAGAGCCAGTGTAAAGGTCTCGTATCTTTGGGGATCTTGCGTGCAAGAGTCCTCAGAGGGTGAGAGAGAAGCGCGCGCGGATCAATAGGGGTAGGTCGAGACTCGCGCATGCGCGGATATTCTACCAATCGCTCGACGAGAAAACATTCCGACGCCCCAACGCCCTCGAGAGGACGTACAGTGACGCAGGGACGAGCGAGCCACATCCATAACCCTGCTTTACATTCTATTCTTAATAACTTTATTTAGAATATTGGTAATCCTAGTTTTTTTCACCTTTCGTATATAGAAAAACTGCACATGCATTCAAAAATCGAATTTGATATTAATTAGACCTATTATTTGGGTGCGTCAAAATAATTACTTTCTATTAGTCCCAGTAGCCCATTTCACCTGTAAACAGTTTCTTATTGCGATCAGGTGGAAGGCGAATTACAAGCGCATGAAAGTTACCTTAATTCCTGTATTCCGTCGCGTTTCCTTGAGCAACGACTACATATATTTAATACGGTGTGCTCCACTAGCAAATTCAAGACTGTCATTTACATCCGCGTCAACGTTCCTGACAAATGCTTTCGCCCCCCTAACTCTAAGTGGCTCTTTAACTCCCTAGGACGAGAGTGGGATAACGAGGAAGAGACTCTCGAATATCTCGTGTAAAAAGGAATGGCTCCGTGTAAATTAAATTCCTCATTCAGGGACCCTCTATTGATCGAATGTAATTTTCTTGTAAAAATCGTTTATATTATTATCCACTATCAGAATTAACTATTTGTATTTAGGACAATTACCGTTTAATTTTGGTACCAATTTGTAAGACTGCAATCGACAAGTTGTGACGGTTGGTCATCCATCAACCTGTGACAGTCGATGCCCCTGTCTCGAGGTCAAGGATGGCCATTGGTCCCTGGTACTTTCCACCTCCTTCCTCCCCTCACTCACACATCGATTCGCCTGCAGGGTCGCGAAACAGGTGCAGTTGGGACGACCTTCATGAGCGTTCACCTTCTCCAAGCGTAACAAACAATGCCTTGAAAAAACTTTTCTTCATCCAGACTGACAAGTCTCCCAATCTATTTCGTACATCTATTTTTTAATACCTTCTGCCCACGTGGTTTGGATTTAATTTAGGCATGCAATTTACCTTACTACATCAAGTCCCATATATAGAAAATATTTAATATACATATGGTGCATCTACAAGCTTGAAATATCTGTCATTTTGGTTAGCATGCGAAACCAAAACTACACCGCAGCATCATCGACAGCAGCTTCCATTATGTATGCTGTATGTTATTTTAATAACATCCATTAGCGTGAAAATTTGCGCATCAGTTGAATTCTCCAACCCAGTATCCCAGGTGCGGCTATGTTTACACACGTGACGTCACTGACGGATTTATGCTGAGTTATCTAGTTTCAACCGAACCATGATCAGTAAGTTGAATAAATGACCCATGACAATATCCAACATTTCAATATTCAGACAATCGACCAAAATTATTTTGCAAGAAAAAAAATACCTACTGAAACAGGGCTCCGAGTCAGTGAATGTCATCCCTGTGGGTTCTCTTTGCGCCGTCGCATGGTTTGAAATTTGTGGCGCGTCGGATAGTCGGGGTGTGCTTGCCGTTCGTTCGCTCGCGTCGCTCGCTCGGGGGTGGAAGTCGACATAAGCCGGTGTGGTTCAAGGGAGGCGCCGGCATCCCCGAGCGTTCGCGAAGGAACACGCCTGAAAACGTTAAACGAGACCGCACCTTGTCATTTTTATTAGTTCTTTTACTTCCACAGTGTCATCTGCATTGTGTGCTGTTGTTAATTTTAATGGACCTTTTCAAATCCGTGCACTTCTTCAGAAGCTAGTTTACCAACACCAAAAGAAGGCCTGGTAAAAGTGTGTGACACTGGCATAGGGCTTCACGAAGACTTTCTGAGAAAAGAAATTGACATTGTGTCGTTGTGGTGCATCAGCTCGCCTCCTCGAAGAGCCGTTAGTTGCAATCATAACCTGACCCAGATAATTAAGGACACGTTCCCGCGCTCGGCACACCATCAGTCGACCGTTGCGAGACGTCGTAGTTACACCCTCGGGAAATTAATCTGTCGGAGAACACATGTAACGACTGAAGGACTTGGCGATTTTGATTATCGAGCACAGCTCCACAAGCCATCAGTCGTGCCTTCCTGGTGCGTCGACTGTTAACTCCCCGGAGCTTTCAAACGGACTTTTCGGAAAAGAACCGAAAGTCTCAGTGGTTCACAGCAATGTCACCGTGACATGTTACCTCGCAGTCACTTTTGGCGCGACTGCACCCTCTTCGCCGAAGAGGCTCGACCTGTCATCCACGATTATCACCACCTTGGCTTGTCCTTCCAACTGAATCATCAGGCTCGCACTCCGGCGTATCGTCTAGTACCGACGGTCCAGGTGAAGCCTGGCAGCGCCCCGTCACCGTTGCCCTATGTTCTGTGGTGGAGCACACCTGGGACGCTTCATCAGGTCCAAGTACAGCCTATACACCAACATTATCATAGTCATCACCACCACCACCACCACCACCACCATCACCACCACTATCATCACCACCAACAACAACAACAACAGCAGCAGTTCCTACAGAGTCAACAGCAGCAACTCCGTCAGCAGTGCAATCGTGAACGTCGACAGCAATCACGATGTCGTCATCGACGCGGTGAACGCGATTCCTTCGACAACCTCGACGACAGGAATTTCCTCTGGTCACGATCATCATTCACGCGAGGCCTCGAAGGACGTTTGCAAGCTCTGCGTGGAATGGAAACGAGGTGAGAGGAATTTTGCGAACGAGAACAAAACTTACTGTTACATATCTTCAAGACAATGAATAATAAATACCAGTTATCGACAACCATCTTTGATCTTTGCAAAAATCTAGGAAATAAGTCCAAGTAAAAGTATGAGGAAGTTTCCTGTTTACCTCGTTTTTGCGAAAGGAGCAAGTGGGGGTCTTGAAAAGATTTACGCGAGAAAGGCCATCGACCTTGAATCACTGCTGATTCGATGGTGATGTCGACACAGGACCAAATCACGCATCAGCGCGCAATTATAGGTCGTCGATTCGACAAACGATACATTCGAGTACAATGCAAACAACCTTGCGTTTGCAGGAGTAGTGATGAGATGAAATATAAGTTAAAGTCTATGTGTGTGTGTGTTCATTTAGTTTCGTCGAATGTCGGTGAATTATGAGAAATAAGGAGACGAAGAAAGACAAGAAAAGCTGTAAAGATCGTTTCTGATTGATGGACCGTCTGATGAAGGCAAAAACGAGCAAGCTCCCTTGTCACTCGAGTTTCTTTCTCACTCATTCTCTAACCACGGGCCACCGTTCTTTTCTCTATCTCCCGCTGGTCGTCTTTTTCTTTTTTTTTCTTATCCCTCGCGCACACGGCCACCATCATGTACCACCTCTTCAAATGTATCACCATCGCTTTGTCCTCTTTCACTTGATTCTCGTCACGGCACTCTTTCAGGGTCGAATCTTCCTTTTCCCCATTGGCCTTCGATCCCGATCAATAGTTTTTGTATTGAAGAGGTAATGTATGCAAAAAACACCTAGAAAAAAACGAGTTCTTCTCAATTTCGATTCGTTCATTTTTTCTCTATAGAAGTGATTGCATCGGTTTTCATGAATTTTTAAGAAAAAAAATTTCGATTATTATTTTTATCCCATTATTTTTATCTCAAAATGAAATCACCAATAGTAATTTTTAATACTTGATATCCAAGATAACTTTTTTCCAAATTTCAAATTTTTCTATCTAGCCGTTCGTCACATCATGAAATTAGTTTATTTTACAACGCCATACAGACAGACAGACAGACAGATATACATTTATTCAAGAGCATAAATCTAGCATGTTGGACGACTCGAAAGTCAAATTGGATCAAAATCAGAGAAAGTCACCTTTCAGCCGAATACAATACTTTTCTTTTTAACTAAAAGTGAAGAAAAGTAAAAAAAAACGAGAGCGAAAGAAGGTAGAAAGAGCGAGTAAAGACGAAAATAAAGAAAAACTAAAAGAAACGGAATTGAGCGTCTCGGAGTCCGCGACACAGCTTCACCCTTTCTCTCTTTCTCTCTCTCTCTCTCTTACTCACTCACTCACTCACTTTCAGTCGACTCGCGAATCCCACTGCCATTGGCTCAGATTTAATGAAGGAATCTCGAAGGAACCTCAGGCGGTTCCTTGAGGATCTGGAGAAGAGCCTTCGGGAGTGGCTCGTGAAGCGTTGCTCGAATCCCAATATAATTCCGATCTTGAACTCAGCCTTCCATGAATAACTTTGCGTACGTTTCTCCAACTCCTTTCAGCCTCTGCCATCATATCTACACCAGCACTCGGCTATCACTATTCATATTTAGTATGAATAAAAAATAATTAGAAAATTTAAAACCCCCGACTGCTGTGTATGTCTCCAAAGAGAGTGAAATAATGAATATAATGCAAATTTCTAATCCATTTTTAGTATGATTATTAAATAACAAAGGTTAATATGTCTGGTCTAGTCTGGAAGAATTTCTGCAAGAAGCATCCTGCCCGACTAGAGCAGACATGAACGTTTGTTGTTTAATATTTATACTACAAATGAATTAGAGTGATTATTTCACTTTCTTCGAAAACATACGCAGTAATGGGGGGGTTTTCTAATTAAAAAATTTTTTTTTTCATAAATTTTATTTTGCCCTTTTTAAAGGAACTTTAGATAAAATAAAGTTTAAAAGGGGAAATCATATTAACATCGAAATTATAACGTTTCGGCTATGGCAGCGATTGTCTCGTACGATTTAATACGGATGGAAATAGATAGAATCGTATTTTTCCTGCCTGTAGAGTTACCGACTGCGCTGCTCATCAACTGCATTATCGATGGATCAATAGTGCTCTTCTTGATCACTTCGCCATTGCCAACACTCTCACAGAGATTTTGTTGAGTACTTGCTCTTCGTGGAAGCCTGCTCTATAAAATCATTTCTTAAATGATAATGATATCAATTAAAACTTTCATTATGCATACCAAATTTGTGCTATAAACCTTCCTTAGCATATTCGGGATATTTTGAGTCCAAAGACAAGATTATTCGAATGACCGTTTAAAGTGGTTACCCCATGATTTATAATTACCATAGGCCAGGGACGAAGCGGCGTGCATCACTAGCGCCACCAATTTTCACTATGCGAGTGAGATGCATACTATTTCCACGAGAGAGCGTAAGAGACGCATGCCACTTTGGTTTTATATTTCTCTATTTGTCTTCAACAACATAGTCAAAAACTTTGAATATGTGATTAACTGATAGAGAAGACTTTGATTTATGATCTAATAGTTTGCTGTCAAGATGGTAAGAAGTTTTCGATGTGAGGGGTAACATTCTTTCATTTTTTTCGTCGTATCCTCCATAAGAGCCATGTTTAAGAACCCAACATTACATTCTGTTTTCTCAACAACGCCAGATGTGGGATAAAAAGCTGGTGGTTCAAATGATATACCCTAGTATCCGTTACGGTGATGAAAAGCCCCCGATCTACGTATATAATATACCTATAGTAGCTCGGGTCTTCTTCTCGGCTTTGCTTGGCGTAACTTGGAACCCTCGTGATATATCCAAACCTTACTCCGTCTCTACAGAAAGCTGAAATGAAAGCAAGTCTTGGCGAGAATAAAAATTCCCTAAGATATATTTCACCGTCTTCCAAACCTTACTTGGTCTTAATTTGATCGCGTTCCTGTCGTAACGATATATCATCTCTGAGAGCGAGTCTCACAGGCTTTTAAATCTAAGGTGAAAGTAAATTTTCATTGACGATCATACGCGAATAAATCACGCGCGCCATAACGTGGGCGTTATATTGGATAATATTAATCATTACCACTACGCAGAGTTATAACGAACCACAAGATACACACTCTGCAGTCTGCTTTACAATCTGCTGTGCGGGTCAGTCCTTGTTCATAAATAATTAATTTGCGTCTGTCGCGTTTATGCTAGCCCGCCCTTTCTGAATGAAGCTCACACTAACATTTGTCCTCTTTCTCCTTGATGCTTTCCACCTCTTGTCTCGTCTGCTCTCTTAATGCCATGATTACGTCAACGAAAAGACTCATTGAACAGTTAATTTTGAAAATCTACATTCTAGGATCGAAGACAATAGCAGATACATGTATTTTAATTATATTATTTTTGTTCTGAAATCCCAGCAAACGTGACTGTGCTAAATCCGAGTGCCGTCCTTTTTCATGTTCTGCGCAATGTGTCCTACACATATACACCAATTGCCCTGAATCTGCAACGTGCAAAAGTACAGCACGAGGAAATTGGGCTCGTGCTTGCCGTAAACCAAGACGCGAATAAATGTTATTTCAGTGGAACCGACGAATGAGTATCACTGGTTTAAAGCAGACGCCACCCGACGTTGCCACACTCACGGGCAGGTCCCACTCTTCTATCGACCCAGCAACGTTGCCAGCTCCTTTTCCGTGCCTTTATCGCCCTCCGTTCCATGCAGCCCTTCTCGCATCTCGCTCTCGCTCACTCACCCTCCACGGCCCACTAGAATATTTGTATTACCTCTCTTACTATACTCCTTCCCTCGAATTGGCCTTACTCTCTCCACAGTCTATCCATTTCTTGCTCGTTCGTCGTTTCACTTCGGCATCACTAACACCCGCTCTTCGTGTCCTCTACCTTCCCAACCACAGCTGTTTCGTCCAGCTAGGGCAGATGCCTTGCGATAGAGAGCCAGTGAGACGAAGTAACTATAGGTATAGATGCAATCCATACCATCCATACCTTTTCTTCTGGCCCTTCCACTTCCATGCGCCCCCGATGCTTCTTTTTTTTGTATTATCTCCTCGTCTCCTTTTTCCCTCCCAATCTTTTTTGTGCCCACAGTCGTGTTTCTCTTTTTGCCATACTTTTTTCCTGCAGTGCACGTAATTGGCTGATAAAACACTTGGACTCCTGGGGTCGAGAAGAGACCCGACCCCGATTTCTACCGTGGGTCTTCTTGAATGGATTCGGTTGTCGTCTTTCTCATTGATTTATTTGTTTCCAGATCCGGTTACTTTTCGTATTTCTATAAGTCGACGTTTGATGCTGTAGGTTATTATTCAATACATATATATTTTTGTGTTATCCATTATTACTTTTCGGGCATCCAAATAAAATCCAATGAACTCCAGTATTTATATTCACTTTAGAATTTAATTTTATTGAGCATGCATTTTTTTACTCGGTTTTCCTTATGGGTTCATGGAGAAAATTTTTCGTTACTTTTTACTATAAAAATTTACGGAAAAATTCCCATACTGTTTGTAACCTGAAGACATCAAGACAGTATAGGAAA